>CAODLS012161971.1:0-10539 GCA_948243855.1 Flueggea neowawraea
CACAAAGAAAATTTAAATTGACGATTGAGAAGGAAATCAAAGCATCACACTCATGCACACAGCCTTCCAAAAATTCCGACTCCTAAATCCTAAATGGTGTTTGATTAGTTGACTAGGTACAAAATTGCAATACCCCTACAACACTAAACTGCGCTGCTTCAGTAAATAAATCCAACCAAACCAAACAAACTAATATTTTAATTTGATCTTTACTATGAAGACCTTCACATTTTTTGGTTATTGTGAAAGAAAAAAAAATTAACAAAACCAATCATTACTTTGGTTAACTAACCAATTTAATCGAACCATTTGAACTTATACTTTTTATATATATTATTAAATATTTATTATGGAAACTCCAGAAATTTTGAATTTCAATCAATGCCACCTGCATTGAGACACCTGTCCCTCCTGGATGTTGATCGTATATAAGAATTCGCTCCGGAACATATCGTGTATCATGTGGGTTTGGACATTCCGGAGCCAAGTCAGATGAGTTGCACCTGATATATCTGCATGCCAGATCATAAAGAATGATCCTCAAAAAAAACAGACAAGGAATCTAAAATTTTTTTTGTCAAAACCCAAAATCTCTAGTTCTTCAGAACACAGACAAGAAGCAGATTCACTGTGGAGAGGGCGTGGAAGTAGTATACTTACAGAGGCACTACATTAAGAAGAGCATGAGAAGCAGCATGCAGACCCCCTCTGAAAGAAAAATCTTTTTTCCTCTACTGATTGCTTAATTGATTGAGAAACTCGAATCCAAACTGCCTGTATGCAGGTGCAATGATATGTGGCATACATTTAATAGAATTAATAAAATAGACTATTATTAAATTTAAGCAATTACGGAATCAAGAAGGGAATGATAAGAATTGATCAGTAATAACTGTATATGCACCTGTGATTCATAAGAGAATTTAGGCAGTGAAAGATCACATGTATCCAAAATTTTGTTGCTTCCTCGCTGTATGATATAGTAGCCAAACCAAGTAGTGGTAACTTTGCAAGAACATGCTTGAGCTGTTGTTCTTGAAGATTGATTCTTGAAAATCCTTGCAGGATAAGCCTTAAAAGAATGCAACACAGGTACTAATTGAGAAACTTATGATTTAGTGAACCACTTAGAAGGGAGTCAAATCAAAAGATGTAAAAATAAAAGCTCTAATGACTTTTATGCCATTATATGAAGGTCTTTATTCACTCCCAGTCTGAAGAAAAGAAAGGAAAGAAAAGAAGAGAAGAGAAGAGAAGAGAAGAGAAGAGAAGAGAAGAGAAGAGAAAAGGGAAGGGAAGGGAAGGGAAGGGAAGGGAAGAAAACTTCTTTCCTATACTGTAAATCTACGGAACCAAAATCCTTCGCAAATCAAACAGACGTTATTTGCAAATAACGTTCTCATATTATCACATATATCCTTCAAATTTTACCCCAAGAAAAGCCTTGTGTTCAATGCTGTCATATAGCATTCCTCCAACCATCTAGCACACAAGTCCACTTCTTATGGTAGACAACCAGAAAAATAAAAAAGTGACAGGTCAAAAAAAGAAACATTTACCTTACACTCATGCCAGCTTAGTTACGAGTCTGACAATAACTAGTGGTAATTGAACAGTATAAAGTATGATAAAAAAAGAGATGCAAGAGAGGACAGAAAGATGAGGACCCAAAGCCTATCATACTTACCATGTCACCACCAATAACATGAATATCCGTGTAATCACGAGTTTTTGTATAATATTTCAATTGGATTCTCTGCACAAAGCAATCTTTTCTGATAGATTCAGCTCCAAGACCAGATAGGTTTTCCCTTGATTCATATAAACAGCTCCTTCATATACCTAATTCAAAAGATCAACCACAGAGATGGAAAAAAACAACTGAAAATAAGCAATGGAGTGAAAATTAAAAAATACTTTAATAAACGAAAACTACTGAGTTGTTGCCTGAAAGAAAGCCTTGCTTTCCTCAATCTCTTCAATGACTTCATCCCGATGTACATCTATTACTTTGTATCTCACAGTCTCAATTGCCTGAATGCTAACTACTCATGAAGGTGTTTTCTACAAGAAGGAAAGTGAAGCATTGAAAATACGTCTTAATAGAAAGATCACATTTATGACAGGTATAGTAATATTATTTTTGGATCTGAAAGATGCAAAAAAAAAAAAATATATATATATATATATATATTCTACCTCATGCCCAATGTAGCTCCATATGATGGCAGAAGAATCACGCGAAGGGTCAGAACTCAGTTCTCCTTTATTTTTTAGGGATAATACTGCTTCTCTTAAACCAGAGCCAAAATATTTCTCATCATAAATCAAACTCAATTGGTGTTCAACAGCAGCACAGGTCAGATGCTGTTCAAGCACCTACAAAGGAAAAGTCATCAGATTAAAGATAAGTTTGTGAGCTTTTGGGCCTCCTGTGGTTCATTATCAATCATAGAAAAATCCAAACCTTTTGGTTTTGGGCATCAATGTAGCAGCACTCAATTGGGCCATCAAAGAGTTTCCTAGGATATCTCATGAAATACTGATCAAGAGGTCCCTCAAATGCCACGTAAACAGCTAGAGATGGCCTTTCTCTTCTACCGGATCTGCCAGCTTGCTGCCATAGGCTAAAAAGAAAGAACATAATTCTAAATCAAACCAACGGGACAATATAACAGCCACTGAAAAAAAAAAAAACAGAGATGACCAAGCTGCCTACCTGGCAATGCTGCCAGGAAAGCCTAAATGCAGTTTGGCATCAATATGTCCAACATCTATGCCCAACTCCAGAGCATTAGTTGCAGCAATGCCACAAAGCTTTCCACTGAAAAATTCTCTCTCTATTTTTCTTCGATCCTATGATAATTAGTCCAATAAAATATGGAAAATTATTGGTTTATTCAGGAGTTACACAAGACAACATAGCAATAACCAATAAATCAGTCAAACACCAAAAATTATTGATATATCTATAGCGAAAATTAATCAACTTGATTGACCTCAGCTGCATAGCCTGCTCGATAAGAACATATTGAATCTACAAGGTTCGGAGCAGTCTGTAAAAGAATCTCACGACTGTCACAATAGTTGTGTAAATATTAGAATAAAAGGACAAAAAATATGTAGCATTGTCGCAAAATGTTTCTGGATATAATCGGAAGTTTTATAAAATAGAGCGCAGACGTATATGAAAGAACAAGCTCAGTGAGTTTACGTGATCTGCAAAAAGCAATGCAACGAAGTCCATGCTGAACCATTTCCCCAAATAGGTAAGAGACTTCTGCAATTGGGCTCGAAAAGGGAAATCAAAAATCAAATATTCTAATTCTGTTCCACATTTAATGTCAATTAAATAACACATTCCCAACTCCCATTATGTATTGTTCATATCACATGCTTTAAGTAATGAAGATGTATCTGCTGGAAATAAACCTTTGAGATTTTACAGTTCACCAATGAATTCTATATCATATGCAGAAGGAACGATTTTCATAAAGCTGAATTATCCAAAGTTCTCTAAAAACAATCTAAAGAAAAGTAATTGACAACAAAGGATGAACTACCATCCTCTTGGGTCATAGTTTAACTAGCTGAAGGGCCAGCCTAAAGCACTGTTCACGATAGTATACTGTTAATTAGACTTATTTGTATTCAAGCAAAAAACGAAAAAAATGAAGAAAATTGTAATAATTAATGAGAGAAGGTTTAGACCATTGTAAAGACGTTTAACTAGAGCAGTATTCAGTATTGTCCAATAATACGATCGTCAAAAAACTTAATACATTAACTATATTGGAGTGCCAGTGTACACTTGTCAATTGATTTTTTTATCACGTCATTTTGATCACCAAAATTGAACACATTAAATTTTTAATTCCATTCATCTTTCTCTTGTGATTTTTTTTTGCAACTTTTTGTCAGTTTAATTAATTATATATTAGACCAAAATAATTTAAAAATAACGACACAAAACCATCAGCCTTTTACCTTAAAATTAATGGATTTGGTCTTTTGCGACATCTTTTTATTTTATAAAAAATAGCAGACACGGCGGAACCAATTTATCAAAACTAACCATGTCATTCATACTAATTTGCATTGGTGGTGGCTTTTGTATCCAACAAAGTTGTGAATTATTCAGTGCATTTTTTTAGAGGAAATTACATGTCTTTTTTTGACATTATGATATCACATATGCAACACAAGGGATTATATTTTCTATTATAGAACGTTTTCATTTACAATTCACAAATGCAACAATTTATATTCTCTTAATAATCAATTTCTCTCTTCTCTCTCCATCTCAGCTGTGTCAATCCTCTCTAGCTTTCTCTCTCGTCTCATCCCAAGACTTGTCGAATCCACTCTTCCTAATCTCCTTGCAGACAAACCTGGGAGACCGACGTCTCAGTGAGATCGCAAGAGCAGCACGGCAAGTCTAGAAGACGTTGACAAAGTGCAGCGGTTCTCTCTCGCTCTTCTCTCTCGTCTCATCCCGTCGTTCTCTTCAACTCGAACTGGAAGAGGAGAGGAAGCATAATGATAGAGAGAGCGGCTCAACGCGACCAACAAAGAGAAGCGTGCTGGGAGGGCGACAGCGACAAGCGAGCTAAAGAGGGAGCGAGAGAGAGAACGTGTTCAGAGAGGTGGGCAGTGTCAGGGGAGGGGCGGCAGCTAAGGTTTCCTGTAACCCCATGAAGGACGAAAAGTCTTTTTTTTTTTTATTTAATAGTCCCTAATTTTGGATTGTACTCGTTTTATACTCATTGTGTACTCATTTTGTATTCGTTTGTTCTCGTTTGTACTCATAATTTTACCGAATACTAGAGACAAAATTAAAATATTTTTTAAAATTTTAATTAAAATATTTTTTAAAATTTTGTTTTGACTTGTACTTATTTGTTGGTGTTTGTTCTCGCTTTGTTCTTATTTCATGTTGTTCTCGATTTTCATTCATTTTCACTGATTAAAGAGCGTGGTCAATAAGCGGTCAACGTTTTGACGCGTGGTCAACCCGCAGTCACTAAGGCATTTTTTAATCTTTTTCTTCGTATTTCCATTTTTGACAACTTTTTGACATGTGTGTTGTATTTGTGAATTTTTTTTTTTTTGGTATATTTGTGTGCTTGTCCCATTTTTTTAGGTATTTCCTAATATAACTTTCTATGAATTAAAATATTACAATAATAATTAAAAAGATGTTATCAATAAATAATTATCAAGAAGATTGTTTGAAATTATGAATTACAACAAAATTTTAGAAATTAATGAAAAAATCATGAACTTTGATTAATAATTAACTCCCACTTAGTAAATAAAATCACAATTTATTACAAAAACTTCATAACTTTTGAACCTTCATCCTCATATTTAATTCTATTATCATTAAAATATGAAAATGCTTAAAATCATGAAAGAACAAGGAGAGGTGTGCCACATCAATAATTTTTGCCTTCTAGGAGCATATATATTTAGAGTTTGTTTGGCAACCATAGCATATAACATATTTTTAAGAGCATATAGCACGTTTTGTATAATTAATTTTATAAAAAAAAACGTATCATATCTCTACTTTTTTACCATTCACTTATCAACAATTATTATAAAATCTATCAAATATACTATATACTCTATCATGCCAAACAAGCCCTTAGTAAATGATATAATACAAAAGTACCAATGTATAACGACAAACCACATTCATATTATTATGCATAAAATTAAATTAGCATCCTACGTGAAATAGAATTAAAGAATGCCACATTTATTCATGAAATACCAAAATAAGTTAAATTTACCTTCTGTTTTTCTCTCTAAATTTGCTAGCATCCAGGCCATTTTCCAATTCAATGGATGTCTGTTTTCTCGCAGTGTCAGTAAATAGCAAATAAAAATTGGTTACTGACGATTTAATGAATTTCAAAAAAGAAACAAATTTACATGAGCATAATACATACACTTTTAGAATGTGAAATAGGATTCCACAAAACAAAAGGTTTCTGAGAGGATGGACTTCCATCATTGTTGATCAGCTCCAATGTTGAAAGGTTTGCAAGTTGCTGAGTATCATAAAAGCACAGTTTCAACAAGTGAGCCCATTCATTAGGATTAAAAGCAAATAAAAGGAACTAGCAGCTCAGCCAAATCAAACAATAGAATCATTTGTTCACTATATTTTGCCAAACTAAAGCATCATTCAGGCCACATTATCAACCGTTGTGTAAAATCAAAATTTATATGCAAATTGACATTGGAATATATCATGACTATAGAATTAATACTCATAAAGGATAAAAAGAAAAGGAGCACAAATTCCTCTTCACACAAACAAACAAAAACTGTGGTAATTAGTTAGTTTCCAGGTCTTACCATACAATGCTCACGAGGGTTGGCAGAAGTTGCAGAGCAAAATACAAAAGAAGGATCACTACCATATACTGCGCAAAAAACAGCATGACTTACTATTTCACATCGACATAAAAGATTTTAAATGTTGAAACCAGAAACAGGCAAAAACGAAATTAAGATAATAAAATCGTCCATCTCCTATATATTTCTACCATGTGAACAGAGGCGGTGGAGTCTTCTCAATATAAGAGCAGCATGACATCCAAATGCTCCTTTATAAGCATGAGCTTCATCTATCACAACAAACCTATTTTACAAGAAAGCAAATTTTCAATCTAAAAAGGAAACCATGGATTTTATATGAATTACCATATGATAGAAAATGTAATCACTGAAAACAAAAGCAACAAAAACACTTGACCTACACTATTCAACATTACCTAAGATTTGACAAAAATCGATTGAAAAGCCCATGACATGGCAAAATTGACATATGCAACATATCCGGATTTGTGATCAACTACAAACACAAAGGGGAAAAAATTTTAAGCAGCTGACTAGGAAAGTAAACATCTGAAGAATTTTTTTTCTTGTATCCTAAAAAGACTTAACATACCAGTCTAGCATTATCACGAAGCCCCTTCTGAGACGTGTCTCCATCACATACCCCAATGTTTATGCTAGCGTCAAATCCTTTTGTCATAGTCAATAAAGCTCGCAATTGATCTTGAGCTAATGCCTACATCCATAAAAATTTTCATTGCCCACTCAATGTCGAGAAGTAACTTCAAAAACATTGTTCTCATTAGATTTAAAGGACTTCAGATGCCAAACAGACTAAAGCTAAATATAAAGCAGTTTCAACGTACCTTTGTTGGAAACATATATAATGCACAAGATGATAAATTCTGAGACAAAACTTCCAGCACTGGGACATTATAGCAAAGTGATTTTCCACTTGATGTCATCGTTGCCACTACAACATTCTTCCCAGCTAGAGAGGCAAGAATAGACTCTGCCTGTGAATATCAATGAGCTGAAATATATCAGAATATAATGGTTTCACAATAAGGGAGCAAAGAAAAAGCTCCATACCTGGTGGGTGTATAATTTAGTGATCCCCATACATTTTAGAATAGATTTTGTGTTATCTGAGAGTTCTTGTGGTATTTCGACATAAGTAGCTCTTCTAGCTCCAATGTCTTCAACATGTACTATCTGCATCAACAAACTTGCAAAATGCAGCTAACATGCAAAGGAAACGTAGAGAAGATTAATCCACTTTTCATTCATCATCATATTCATTATATACAAACAAAAAGTTCTCACAATTTGCTCGAACTCCACTAATAATAATCTGACCATATGTGCCTAAAATTATGTGTATTTTAGCATGTCAATTCATCATATTAAGCATATTAATTTAACAAGGTTATTGTTTTATTCAATATATTGGACAAAAAGTTCTCACTAGCTGCTAAAATCTGAGATGTTGAACAAACATTTTTAATATTTGTACACGTTAAGTTTGTGACCCAACAAAAACAAAATATGATAGATGTTAGAGGTTCCAATATCTATAAAAACCCTAAAGGAAATTGCATGGCGGTTGGAAGGAAGCTACCTGTCCCCCAGATCCAATGTTCTCTCTGAGATGTTGGACCATTTCCGCTGGTAATAGTTGCTTGGTGTCCTGGTAAGTCAAGAGGTTGGCAAGTCATGGGATATGTCTCCAATAACCATATAACTACCAAGAACTTAAGAGTTCCAAAAGATCAACCCACACAATACTTCCAAGATCTATTCAGTCCAATTCTTCTTCCGGTCTTCTTGGAAATTATTGTAGTTAAACTTAGTATAAAGTAATGATAAATAAATATCATCACATCATGAATCTTATGTGAATAACCACATAACACTGCAAATAAACAAGAATCAAGGAAAACAAATTATTGTAAAGTAATTCTTTGAACGACAAAGAGAACACGTACATTACTATTCTACAATGTCAGGCACACATGTAAAAGATCTAATCTAATGCCTTCAGAACAATCTATTATAAAGTTTTTAGATGCTAAATGTACTATTAATTTTCAAAATGGTAAATGTAGACTGTAAAAGAAAATTTTCCTCGAACAAAGAGTAAATAGCAGTGCAACCAGTTATTTGTAATGGTAATCTAAAACCAATGGTGTCTTTCTACTTCATCTTTCTTTTGAAATATAGCTGACAAATGCATAGAAATCAGATGACCAGAAAAACACATCTACATGAAACGTAAATATAGCAATGAATACTCACACTGCATTTTGAACAAAATGAATAAGATTTTGGAGTATAGGATTGACTTCTTTTCTTTAATTTTGATTTATCTTTTGCCCCCACAGCAGTGCCACCTTCCTTCACAAATTTGAGCAGATCTTCCAATGAAAAGAGCACAATAGGTGAGCTTCCACTTTTGCACTGCAAGACATGATAAACTTGAACATTAATTATTCCCAGATGTAAGCTTAATAAATACTGGTGCAATTCCTGAAACATTCTCAAAATCACCATTAATAAACAACATAAGGTCAGAAACATTAAAGCTTACCATTAAAGACTCGGCCGCTTTCCGCAGGTTAGTTTCCAAGGAACTTTGCTGCATTTTCATAGTGTTGAATGTCTTTCACCAATTAGGCATGGGTTTTTGACCTATTATAAAAAGCATGAATACTTGTTTGAAGATTATCTAAGAGCTTATATGTATAAACAAAAAATAATTTCATACAATACCATTCCTGTCATTACTTTTAATTTGACTTCTTTCTTCTTCTTTGTGAATGATGATAGCACAGTCATTCCTCGAACTTGTATTGTTAGCAAAAGACACTACCTGAGATGGAAGGGAAAACACTTGCATTGGAAGCAATGAAATCTAGTCGGAATCCTCTTCCTACAAACAGCCAAAAAAAAATTTATTTGAAGATTCCGATTCTTCCAAACCCACATGAGCAACGAAAAGGACAGTTTACAAGCTAGTCGTAAAACTAATCAAAAGGAAGAGAAGACTTGAAGAGAAACTGCCTCTCAAAATAATAAAAGTTTTAAGGTACTTATTTTATCTATAGCAGTTTTGACACTAGAAAGACCTTGTTCATGGTAAATTTCATATTTGAAAAAATATACATAGAAAACAACTTGATTTAACATAACAACAAAGTTTATCATCAACTCCACATATAAGTATCAAAAGTACAACTTATTACCTCAGGGCTAAGAATAAATAGATTCTCTACATCTTGAAAGCTGGCTTCAAACCCAAATCTTGCAAGCCGCTTGAGTGCTTCTTCCAGACGAGAAGAAGTAACTTCCTCCCTCTTTATTTGAATAAAAGCTGCAAAAACATTTAAGAAAGCAAATGTCTCCATAATTCTCTTCAACCAAGCAGGGCATAAGCACAAACTCCTGTCCCCACCAGTAGCCCTCGTAGAGACCAACATGCACTTCCGAGAATAATGGTTTGTCAAGCAACTCAAAGATCTTAAAACCTCAACAAATTTCTCACAATTTTCCTCCTCAGCGATATCCTTACTGGGCGACTGAAACACACTCCACAAGAACTCAAATTGGCTTCCCTCCTCTCTATCACTACCATCACCACAGTCATCCTCCCGTTTCCTTTTAGACCCAAAGCGAAAATTATGCGACTCAAGATTAGAATTTCCACTAGCATTGCTCGACTTGTCAACAAAAGACTGCAAATCTCGTATAATATCCATATAAGCAGACTCAGAGAACCCCGAAACCGGACCTTGCATTGACATATTAGCGGAAGATTCCGGTTTCGGAGCTCCAGCCCGGTCCTTCTTATAAAATGGAACAAAGACAAAGAATTCAACACTTTTAATCTCAAGCTTGCATATGTGAGACTGTAATTGGAGTTTAGAACCCTAACAATCAAAAGAGTCGCAAACAAGAAGTTCGATTTCACCATAAAATAAACTTAATAATAGATAATCAAAAATGGAAAATAAAAATAAGTGAAATGAGAAATAGAGAGACCGACCTTGAAGAAGAGGTGGAAGTCGGGAGAGGAAGAGGCGGGAAGGAACGGGCGGGAGAGATGGAGCTTGAGGTCGTAAAACCCTAACGGATTCACCGCTCAGAGTACGGACTTCGCTTTCTCTCCCATTTTCCCGTTTAGGAGAC
>CAODLS012161996.1:0-36312 GCA_948243855.1 Flueggea neowawraea
AGGAAAACCACCAAATCTGGACTTTGACCAACCAAAGATTGCAATGCTGCAGAAATGTGTGTTTCACACTCCTTCTCAATCCGCAGATAAAGATTGCCCCCCATTTTGTGCAAGCAAAGATCATTGACAGCCTAAAGACAAAATGATTGCTTCAGACCCAAAACCACTGAATAAAACTTTGACAAGTGGAAACATTGTGACTCCGCTCACAGTTCAAAGATGTAGAACGTAGTGGGACCTACCTGATAGAGATTCTCCAAGTCACACGAATCAGGTTGTTTCAAGAATATTGCTTTGATAGCCGACTGAAGCTTTGCCCAAGTGTCCTCCTCAAAATTTGTAGGCAGCATTGGTTTAGCTTCAAACAACATAAAAAAGGATTAAGGACAAATGTATCTGACAAATTTCTAAGCAGAAACTTTAAGTTCAGCATTAAAGCTTTCAGTTGCATATAAGTTCAAAGAGATAAAATCACTATCCAAATGTAAGACTATATGCATATTCTGAACTCATGTTGGATATTGACTAAACACTTGCAGATGTGATACCAAGATAAACATAATCATAATGCAAGTGAACGTTCAACAATATACTAATCCAAATATGTCCCATTCAGTAGGAAAACTTAGCTAACACTGTACAACTTCCCAAATAGGACAAAATGCATAGAAAAGAACCTAAGAAACTCTAAATAGAAGATAATGATTTGAAAAATCTACAAAACCCTAACATAATTACAATCTTCGCCACACTTCTTTATATTGTCTCTAAGTCTCAAAAACCCAAAAAATTATCAATGAATGAATGGGCAGATCCAAAACGTAAACCATCCCAGATAATTGCCTTGAAATTCACACAGAATTCAACATCACAATTACCAATTACTACCTTTATCCGCATTCAGAACCAAATCAAACCGGCCAAGTCTACCCGCAGCCAAGATCCCAGACCCACTAAAATAGTGACTCACTCCAATCCCAAATTCACACAAAGCCCACATTATCTCACTTGAAATCCAGCTACAAAACTCCACAACACACTAAAACAAGTGAAACCCAGCGCAAATTAAGGCGTCCAAAGCCCATAAACAACACGTATTGATTCGGTACGAGAGATTCGAGACTCAAATGCAAAAAAATAAATCAAAATTGTACCTTTGACAAGCTTGATAACGAGCTTCTTAGCTGGCTGAGGAGGAGTGGCTTTTTTGCGAGCCAAATTGGCAGCTGCTGGCGCGCGTTCTTCGACCAGCTTAGGACCATCGTCAAGGGCCATAGAGGAGGGGTCGAAAACGCCACTGTTATCGGCGGAGGTGAAGTGGCTGTTGTTGTGGTGGAGGCCGTTGCGATTGGAGGGAGGGTCGAAGGCGGAGACGGCTTGAGACTTGGCCTTCTTCATGGGAGGGAAAGTGGAAGGGGCGGAGGAAGAGGACGGGGAGCTGGCGGCGGTGGTGGCAGTGGCAGAACGTTTGGTGGGGAGAGACATTAACTGGAGAAAGTGATCTCTAAAGAGGGCATTTGCGAGAAAAAAAGATGAGAAAAAAAGAGAAGGAAAGAAAGAAAGAGGCAAAATGAAGCTTTGAGAAGAAATAGCAACAATAGATGAGAGGGAGTGAATTTTTTTTTCACTTTTTTTATTTTAATTGATTTCTCGATTTATCACAACAAACAAACTTTGTTGGTGAAATTTTGAGCAAATCTAAATCTGAGGATGAAGCTGATGAAGGTGAAAAGATGATGCAACATCTATGGACTTTGTGAAGCTCCCAACTGAACTGAAACCCATCCGTCCCCCACCCCAAAATCCCAAACCCATATCTTGCCCGCTCCTTCTGGCTACCGGGCTGTCATTATAACCCATATATTGCCCAGTCTTCAAGGTTACTGGGTTACCACCCTCCACCCCAATCACTTCAGTGGTCAATCTCTTGGGCTGGGCTTACCTACATGTCTAGACACTTTCCAACACAACTTTGTCACATTGGGAAAATTACACTTTTATAAAGCACTGATTTTAAAAAATATTTTTTAACATATCAATTTTAAAAAAATGTCAGAAAAACATATCTCATTTAAAAATGTCATATTTTTTAAAAATCACGATATTTTTTTGAGAAATTGGTTTTTTCATGAAAAAATGAATTTCAGTAAAAAAATTATATAATTTCTTAGAATGTCTCCAAAAGTCTCTAAATGTCTCCAAAAGTCTTCAAATGTCAAAAAAAAATAATAAAAAATTTGATTTAATATATTTTTGGTGTAATTTTTATAAATTAAGCTAATTTTTTTTATTTTTCGATTTTCTATAATAACTCCAAAGATCTTCAAGTTGTAAATTTTTTAATTTTTCAAAAAGTCTTCAGAATTCTCCAAATATCTTCAAATGTCTCAAAATGTTTCCAGATGTCTCCAAAGATCTTCAAGTCATTATTTTTCAAACATATTTATGGATTTTAATTATATTTAATGATAATTCATTAGGTTTTCAATGGTATACGAATGTCTCCAAAACTCTATGAATATCTCCTAATGTGATCACCATTGCACAAAATCAATCAAAATCAACAAAAATCAACAAAATAAACCTGCACAAAAACATAACGCAACGACTAAGATTTCACTACTCAATCAATTCAACATCCACCAAACCCTAGATCCGCCTCTGTCACTCAATTAACACCAAAAATCTCAAAAAAAAAAGACAACCGCTGCCGTTGCAACCCAATCACCACCAAAAATCTCAACAACAAACCATCAACAATTTAGCAACAATTAAAAATTAAACAAAAAAAGAGCACCTACAATAACAAAAACTGATGTCGCACCTCCTTAGCCAAGTGAAATCTTTGACGTTGGCATTCACCTCCTCTTTCTCAATCATTGCCACTCCACCGCAAATGTTAGGTAACACTCCACCATTTTGCAAATGTAACATATCCAAAAAGCATGCTCTTGCGATGAGAAAGAGGAAGAGCAAATAAAGAGAACGACGGAGAAAAAGGAAAGAAAGAGGAGAGGCAGTGAGGTGAGAGAGAAGTCAAAAAGGTAGTTAGGGTTGAGGAGAAGGTCGAGGAAAGATGAAGAGAGGAGAGAGATTAAGATGGGGAGAGAGAAAAATTAAAAAAAATGATGAAAAATTTTGCTTTTATTTAACCAAATCTGGCATTTTTAAGAACAAGATTAAAAAAATAGTACTTAGCAAAACTAAACTTAAAAATATGTTATTTAACTAATTACTAAACTAAAAGAGCTTTAAATCAAAATCTAAATTTTATTTGAGACATGTGACATAATTAATTCCATCACATTTCTGTTGGGTTCTGAATTAGATTTTATGTCAGTTTCAAAAATTTGTTCCATGTCAGTAGTAGTGTTTTAAATTTGTATTAGTAGTGTTTTAAATTTGTATTTTATTAATTTGATCATCGAGGTTTAATATATAATGAAGATTTCATTGAGCAAAAAAAAAGATTTAAAATTATAGTATTTTATTATAGTATTTTATATCTCTTATCATTTAGCAAGTGAAAGTTGTGTTCAAAACAATCTTTTTTTTTTAACTGATAAAGGGGAGCCGGGGTTGACCAGTAGTAGTATACCCTTGCTGGGCGTTACCATGTAGGCATTACTCCCTGCTGTGAAAGTTTCTAAAGCCATAACTAACATCAACAGTGAACTTGGACTCGTACACGAGTGTAGTCACTGCAACACCAAGCCCTAGTGTCGACCCAAGGTTCTCGTCCGACTGACAGCGCTCCCTTAAGAGCTCGAACTCGGGCCTGCGAACTTGGGACTTGCATCCCAACAAGCAGGCTACCCCCTAAGGGATTGTTCAAAACAATCTTTGTCTAAGCTTTTCTTTTCCCTTTCGATTCTGGGAGTTGGGTGCCTCCCCTATCTATGTAGACAACGAGATTCTTTGTAATCAATATATATATATATAAGTTATGGAGTTTTTTCAAAATTTCAACAAGTGGTTTCGTAGTTGATTGACACATAGTTTTTTGTCTATATTATTATTCTTTAATACACCAATTATGTAATTAATTGAGAAGTGACTTTTTATTTCTGTTATTATTATTCATTTAAAGAAGGTTCAATGCACTAAATTAAAATATATTAGCATATTTTACACTATATATAAAAATATCATCTTTTTACTATATTATATACGTAATTTTTTAATTTATTATAAATAAATGTGTTCACTGTTAAGGTTAATTCTAATAATTTCTCTAAAATAAAATTTTTTCTATATTATATATTTGATTGTTTAATTTATTATAAAAGCATGTTGATTGTTATACCTACTTCTGATTACTATTTCTCTAAATTCTTTAAGAGTTTAATTATTTTTTAGAAAAAATTATGAGATATAACTAAATATTAGATCTTTTCTTAGTTAGAAAATATTTTCTAATGAATATTGTTTTTTTTAAGAGCTCCAATTAATATTTTAACTATCCACTTAAATTAACCTTCAACTTAATTTTTTTAAATTAATTAGACTATATATTTTTATTAATATATAGTTTATTTAAACAATTATTTTTAATCAAAATAAGATGATTACAATTAACAGTGCAATACACAAATATTACTTGACATTTATATAAAAATATATTTTTCTAATAATAAAAGGAGAGTTTTTGTTTAATTGTTGTTTAATTAAATTATTGATGTGTGTGGAATGAGTGTTAAAATTTATCAACAGAGATGATGATAAGTCAAATAAGCTCAGAATATAAAAAGCATCTAATACAAAAAAATGTGTGAAAAAATAAAATATAATAAATCTAAAAAGCAAATCATTTAATTAGAGCAATACAATTAAGAGATTATATAATAAATATATAAAAGAGTATCCAACACATATTCTTAAAAAAATGTTCATTAGAGAATATTATTTAACTAAAAAAATCTAATATTTATTTATATTTTGACAATTTCTTCTAAAAATAATTAAAATTTTAAAGAATTTAGAGAAATAGTAATTAGAATTAGGCATAACAATCAACATATTTATTTATAATAAATTAAACAATCATATATATAATATAGCAAACAATTATTGTTTTACAGTAATTATCAAAAGTAGCCCTAACAATGAATATATTTATTTATAATAAATTAAATAATCGAGTATATTATATAGCAAAAAGAACATGTTTATTTATGATATTGTTTTATATCATATTATATATAAATACACGGATGTGGGAAAAAATATTTTGGATATTTTTATCCCTTTTTTTTATTTATAAATACTTCTAAGTCCTTTGTTAATTTTATGTTAAAAATTGTGTCTAACAAGAATTTATACTTTGGTCTCTAAATCTTCTTAGGATTCTACTTGTTAAAAAATTCTAGTGTCTATCTTAGGAGACTTATAGTATTTATCTCATATCTTAGGAAAGTAATGCTATGCCACGTAAATTTAATTATTTTCAACAATTGATTATTGTTTATATAATAATAATAATAATAATAATAATAATAAATTATTATTATTAATCATGGAGCATACCTGAACAACTAATCTGATTAATAAACATAATTTGAGTTATTATGAAAATTTAAACGATAATCCCAAACACATATGTAATTAGGGTTAATAATACCGGTTGTCACAAAAATTTTCGAATTGCTCAAGTTTGGTCATAAATAAAAAAAATGCTACAGCATTGTCATTCTGGGTTTTTTTGCTTCAACCCGATCACTTTGCCCAAAAAAGTTGCAAAGTTGGACAAAAGGTGCCACGTAAGTCTGCCACCTTTCTTTCCCTATACACGTGGCATGTCGATGTGACAGTTTAATCAATAGCCAAACCCGCCCAGACACAAACAAACCCAAACCCGAATCGACTCAGACATCGGTTCAACTTTGCTCAGAAATCAGTTCGGGTTCAATAGATCATCTCTCTAGTCTCCAACGCCGCCGCCATCTCCACCTTCATATCTTGTCTTTCTCTCCCTCCCTCTACGTATTTCCTCCATATCTATGTTTTATTTCTATTCTTGCTAGGCTGGAATGGTGAAGGGGACGTTGTAGAAAAGGAGTCATAGATGTTGAAGTTGAAGAATAAGGGAGTAAAGGGAGATGATCTGGGTTTGAGCTGTTTTGACTGATTATTTTTCTTGTTTTTATTGGTGGGTGTTTTCTATCCGGGCTTGTTTTATATGAGATTTACATTGGTGATTGAAAGAATGGTTTTTGATTAGTGAATGGGTGTGATTTTTGGTTTTTATTTTTATGGGTTTGGAAAAGGATGCAGTTTGGAATTGGAATTTGTGGAGATCGGTTCAAATATTCCAATTTGGTGATTAATTCAATGATTTGTCGATAGTTTTTGTCTTTTCTTGTAGAATGGCTTGTGCTTTTATGTGTATTTGAAGTGAATTTTGTTTTATGTCCTGTTTTAAAGGTTCGTTTGCTTAGAAGATGGCATTTTTATGATATATTTTGTGTAGAACTTATATTGTGATGTGTTGATTTTCTTTTGATGGTGTTCTTTATTGCTGAAAATATTTCATCACTCTTTCGCAGAGACGATTGTTTAATTTTTGAGAGGCAAGCTATGAATTGATTAGTGAGTTTTTGGTTTGGGTCAGGCTGGTTACGGTTTGGGTTTGTTTTGGGTCAGGTCAGGTACTTCATTAATTGCCACATCGGCAAGCCACGTGTCCATGAGAATAGAGGTGGCACACTTACATGGCACTTTATGTCCACCCTGTCAATTTTTTTGGGCAAAGTGACCGGTCTGAAGCAAAAAAACCCAGGAATGATAATGTTGTAGCATTTTTTCTTTTGTGACCAAACTTGAACAATCCAAAAACTTTTGTGATCACTTGTATTATTAACCCATGTAATGATGAACATAATGTGAGTTGCCATTATTATTCTTTAATGATTAATAGTTTTTATGAACATAGTCATGCATCACATACACAATGGTTGAAAAAAGCGGTCCGCCCATGACGGGTGAACCAAACTCGGTCGATAAAGTTGTGAACCGAGACTATAAACTGAGACCAATTGACAAGTTCAATTGAGTTGGGAATGGATCGGGCTCATGGGCCCAAGCCCATTAGCCCATTTGAGGGATTATATAAAGAAGAAGATTTCTTCTTCTTATTGATTCAATCCAACACATATAAAAAGAGAAGAGAGGGAAAACCTCTCAATGTGATAGAGAGAGGTTGATGCCTCTTCATCGCTCTTTAGCCACACTGAGCCCTGGATCGATTCGTGTGGTATCTAGACTGCAAAAGAAATGAGCACTCACGTCGACTTCTCGACAGTGGTTTACTCGCAAGAGCAACATCGGATCCGACCTTGTTCCATTGCTGGTTGCTATTGTCTTTCCCTGGAATCGAGGTAGGTAACTTAGACCTACTATATTATACTATTTATTAGTTAAACCGGTAGTTGATTCCATCATTGGTATCAAAGCCAGCATGGATTTTTGAATATGTTTCGAAAATATTGTTAGTCTCCCTCTAGGATGTCTAATGTATTTTTATTGCATTCGACTTTCTATCTCGAATGTCGTTTATGGTTCGAGTTCGTCCAGAGCTGAAAATTGAAAGTTGGATTTTGAAAAATTCGACAAAATATTTGAGATCAGTGACCTCAAAAACGTTCCCTGGCCAAATTTTGTAGAGAAATTCCATTGAGAAGGTCATCAAATCGATGAAAATCTGATCGAAAAATACTGAGTGAGAAGCTTTCAGATGAATTTTTTCATCTGATCAATAATGTGACATGGCGTAATCTTATTGGTCGA
Source organism: Flueggea neowawraea (assembly GCA_948243855.1). Lineage (NCBI taxonomy): Eukaryota > Viridiplantae > Streptophyta > Magnoliopsida > Malpighiales > Phyllanthaceae > Flueggea > Flueggea neowawraea. The sequence goes on from CAODLS012161996.1 coordinate 7,786, forward strand.
GCATGGTCCAATAAGAACTCACCACTTAGCGTGTATGACAATTTCTGATTAGCTTAAGAAAACCACGCGAACCACTCACATCGCGACACATGGCAGAAAGACTAGTCAGCATTGACTGGTCACACACATGGCCCCCTGATGACACGACACATGGCCATAGAGACACGAAGGATGCCACGTGGCATAACGGCGTGTTAGCCATATCATCATATTGGGCCAACCAAGGACGGACACGTGGCATGCTGCTGACACGTTGCAGACGCTTCAACACCATGTGGACGCCAGTGGTAGCCACGTGTGCCATTCAAACTTCAACACATGTCATTACGGACATGTGGAGTCACGCAGAATCGACGTATGGCAGCGTGAAAAGGTGTGGGTTGGCGCTAGTGGCGGTGCGTTGGATGGCTCGTGCGGCGAGTGGAAGTGCGTGTGTCTTCCATTGGGCGGGTACCGGTGCGTGCACAGTGTCCTGACCACCAAATTTGTGAATTTTTTGGCAGAATTAAAATTTATATTTTTATGAAATTTTTGACATATTTTTCACAATTTTTTGAGTTCTAAAACTATGTTTTTCTCAATTTTTGAGTGTCAAAAATTGTTGAAAAATTGTGAAAAATATGTTTTCTACCAAGAATTATTTCTGTAAATTAGTTTTCAGAATAATTGATTTGAAAATGTGTGAATATGGTCCTCATTTAGACAATTGGGATGAAATTCTAATTATTTGGGTAATACGCAAGTATGTATATACCCATTTTATTTATAATTTATTACAAATAAATAAATGAGATAAAAATTATGTTGTATCAAGCAAAGTGCGAATTAAAGAAGAATTTGTACGACTCCCAAAGTGTGTATTTTGGGAAGATGATGGTGACAATGGAAGAATTTAATTGTGTATTAAGTGCGGAAAGGTGATGAAGGTTCTTTTATTTTATAAAAGATAATGAATTCTCATCACCGGTATTAGTTAGTTCATTGATCCATATTAGAATTTCATGGCAACATGATGTCATAAGTGTCATTGAAGGCCACTTAGAGATTCTAAATAGTAAAAATACTTTAAAATTGGTATGTCCAAAATTACACTATGATCACAAAAAGAAATCGTGAGAAGTGGGAGATCCACTTTATGGTTGTATGATTAATAGAATTGTTGATAAGTTGGTACGACCACTTATGAATTCTATTTGAACACTTTGAAAAAAGTCCATCGTGTATCCAAATTTGCAGACATAGGCTTAATACTATATTCGTGTAGTATTATGATGGGGATATTTGTAAGCATTGTTTGTATGTTGATGCAACCCAATGTTAATGTATGAATATTGACATTGAGAAAGATTGTTTGGATTGCATGTTGGTTCAATAAATGATGACGATTTTATTTATCGTTTTGGCTTATTATTGTGTTGATTTACTTTAATTTAATTTGTAATATTTTTTATATGTTGAATATATTTCCTAATTATTGATTTTGCCTCGATAATTGAGATGACCAACATGGATTCATCAAGTTACGTGGACTTTAAAAGTGAATCCAAACAATCATTATTTATTGTCTATGAAATTAAATATAGTATAGTTAATTATTAAGATTGAGATGGTAAATGTGCACCTAGTGTACGTTTCAATTCAAAGCTTAATAAGAGGTTATACTAGTTTAATTTTTGGTTGGATGGTAAATATATGTGTAATGCTATGAAAATTGCTTATGTGCAATGATATCTTATTGTTTGTTTTATGTATTTGTGTTACTCACTGCTTAAAAAGTCGATTGATGCCGAGACATGAAAAAATGTATGATTGAGTTTAGGCGGCAACAATCGTAAATCCTATATCATAGAAATCCAGTGTGTTCTCTAAGAGCAAAAGCTCGTACCCTATTGAACTTGGTTATGACCAAATTCAATGAGGAGTAGAATACTACTCAACACATTTTAGACTGAAATGTATATGGGACGTGGAAGTAAGAAAATTTCACTACATTCATCATCTTGTTAGTATAAAGGATGATGAATTCACTTGCCTATTTTGCAAGTATCAAGATGCAATGTATTTGCAAATTTCATTTAAAAAGCAGTTAGTTGACATGACACTAACTATGCTCGTGGTCTTTGACCATTAATACTGATACTTGTCACAAATATCACTCCAAAATTGCTATTCACTTCTTACCTATAAGTTAGGAGCATATCGGCTTCACCTAACCTATGCTTGTCTCAAAAATAAGATCGTGAGGAATTTGACAATATTTTATTCTATTGGATGAATTCTATTACAAAGGTGAGGAAAAAGGTTTAAGAACCTTAAGTCCTTAAGAAATGAAAAAGACTAGACAGATTTTTGAGTAAATCCTTGAACATGAACAATATTAACGTTTTAGTAAAATGTTAAACTACCAAAGATACATCACATGTGCGAAGATGCACCTTTGATGATATGTTACTCAAACTCACGCAAGTGAGGAGAGTTACCTTGTTGTTAATTGAATTTCATCGTTAGATGACGATTAGTTCAACTTCAAGGATCTTTGTAATAAAGTTTAGACGTAACTTCATTAGATATTAACTATTTCTAAGGTGGAACACGTTGAGTATGCAAGTTGCAACTCGAAAGTGGGAGTTGAAGGTGTTGATTTGTACGAGCTAGTCTTGCATAAAAGCCAAACATTTTCTTGCATTAGATTATGTCACGAACTTATTGAAGTTTTCCTTCAATTTGTATTCTAACAATAATAGCACTTGTTAGATTGTGTTTGAGTGGGTGACCACTTTGGCACTAAAAGTGGTTTCTTAGTTAAGGTAAAGAACCTGACTATTGAAAAACCTAGTTTCTATTCGTTGCTACTTCACGCGGTTATAAAGAATTATGTGAAGATAATGCACACAACTCAACCACATTGGAAAAATCGAGTACATCGATTAAGTCAAGTGGAAGTATTAGACAATTGTGCAAGTTCAGCTTGTCTAATTGTGAGCATTGTGAAGAAGAAAAACTAGAGAGAAAACCATTTTTGAAATGCAGTTTGAGCTAAATACCTATTGTTATTAATCCACTTTTGATGTTTGACATCAAAAAGAATGAGAGGGCAAGGTTAAGGCATAATACTTCATCACTCCTATATATATGATTGTAAGAGGTATCATCATATGTATTTGATTTCTCATAAGTAAGAATAGTCAAGTTAGTTCTTACTTCTTGCAAGTTAAGATAAGAATCGAATAAATTTTTGTAAATTGACTAAGGTCGTGAATGTCTATAAGACGAATTCAAAGCTTTGTGTAATGAAATGGAAGTGAACATAAGATATTTGCTCCTATACTCCACAAATAATACGTGTAGCGGAGAGGAGAAATGAAACTCTCCTCAATATGGTAAGAACTATGATGGCGAAGGCCACAACGTTCAAAATTCATAGACCCTATAAATACCTTACTTATACATCTCTTGAGTTATGGATTGGTCGAGCGTATGACCTAAACCACCTAAAACCAAGAGATGTATCGCCAATGTCTACGATACCTTGGTTGAAAAGACCAAGAGGCAAAAGGTGTTAGACACCCTACTGTGTCAAAATGACACATTTGTAGTGGAGTAATGAGAAATTGGCATTGTAACAAGTTATAAGAAGTCATATTCCTAGGGGAATAGATTTCTTAACTGGGATAAAGTGGAAAAGATTTCACTTTCTTTGACACTTAGGAACTAAGACCCTCAGGATCACTTCATTCGAGTGGAAGAATTCTTGAGGCAGATGAGGGATAAGAAAGAAAGTTGGCTAATGTAAATTAGTAAATTACATCCTTGGGTTCTAAAATCTCAAGGAATCAATCTAAACTAAACGATTTTTATCTCTTTCTCTGAAAGGGATGCATTGAAAAGTTTTAGAACGATTCAATATTTTAAAATCTCAAGAGACCGATCCATCGATCTAAGTAATTGTCATCTCTTTCTCTGAGAATGATGCATCGATTAGATCGTGGAACGATTCGACTTTTATATCATCTACCTCAAGCATGTGCAGATGTTCCTGATTCTGACTTTTGTGGGAGCAAGATTCCTATTTTCTAGCTGGAGTAGGGAACTTGATCTTAGTGAGAGTTCCTATATGCAGTTAGAACTTAGTGGGACCATTTTATTCCTATTTTCCAATGAGAGTTTGGAGCTTGAATTCAATGGGAGCATTTTATAAATGCATAAAACTAAAAAGGATAAAGTCTGACAATAATATTTTTTTGATAAATGAATCGATCGTGATTCTTTTGGTAAAGTCTCACGATAACATTTTTTCGATAAATGAATCGATCGTGATCCTTTTAGTAACTCCACAAGTCAAGGAAGAACCTACAAATATGAAGAGTTTCACTCATCCTAGTGAAAATTGAATGGATTAAGCAATAGAAGTGCAAATAACATTTAAGATTGAACCATGTTTGAGAATTGGTTAATCTACCCAAATGGAAAGAACCTATTAGAGATAAATAGATACGTGAGCAATAAATCGAGTAAGAAATCGATAATCATTAAAAGGAATTTAAACAACAAGATTTGAAAGTTTATCTTATTGAAAGATTTAGCTTCATCAAATAGACTTTGACATTTAGGCTAGTCTATATCTCGACCTACATCAATTGGATATAGAGACTCATTTTGTCAATAGAGAATTTAGAATAGAAACCTATATGGTTTAACCAAATGGTTTCATCATCCAATTTTCAATACGTAATTTGGAGTTGAAATTCATAAGATTTAAACTAATGGTTTCATTGTCCAAGGTTTGACCTTGGACATTTTTTCGAGAGTGATGGTATATTCATATATGTTATAATAATGCCAAGGTGAATCTGTCATTCTGGCCTAGTGTGAACATCACACTTTTAGCTAGAAAAGTCTAGCATATTTGAATGACTCTAAAGATTGGTTAAGGTCCAACTTTGAGATTACTAATATGGGTTGACCTTGGAGTCAAACTCCAAGAGATCATCGAGTAGATTGTTGTACCTCTTCAACTAAGATGGATCAACAAAGTACTTAAATGCTTCAAGATGCAGAAATGCATAACCCATAAGGTAACCCTGCGACTAAGAGAAAGTCTCTTAGCAGGTAAATGTGTTCATAAACCTATGTGTAAGGAATGTTCTTCATACAAATGTCATCTGAACGTCTTTTGTAATATAGAGTACATGTGTTGATTATAATATCATGTCTTGTAATACATAGGTTTGTACCTAAGTGTGTACAATGCCTAGGATTTGATATATTATTAAGTTAACTAGCAAATAATTATCCAACATATAGTGAGAATGTTGGAAAGCAGTGACCAAGATACTTGGATGCTTTAGAGGCATTGCAAGGCACTGTGTTATCGGTAGGGCTTACGATAAAAATGAAATGCAGTTGCTAGTTGGACAAGTGATGTGGATGAGAAGGATGTCCATATCTACTATGTGTTCTTATTTGGTAGAAAAATCATTCAACATAATAGTGAGGAACACATATAAGTGTTTGTCAAAAGAAGCTGAGACTGTAGCTTCATCAGCTGCAGTGCAATGGGTAGGTTAGTTATATAATGGAATGATCCACTTAGCATTAACCACCTAAAGAATCTTCGACAATCTTTAGTGACAGTCAACCTTGATTACTTAAGGATTAAGAAGATCCAATATAAGTCTAAGCAAATCGATATCAAGTATCATTTTGTAAGGCATTTGGTTGCACAAGGACAAGTAAATTTTGAGTACAAGTTTCTCAGGAAGAAGTGAACTTGGAATATAAGTCCATGCGAGACATGCTCATAGATCCGTTAATAAAAGTCTATAAAGAATAAGTTCCTAACATCCACATGGCACAATACAAGAGCGCAAAATTTGAGAGTTAATATTTGCAGTAATGTTGAATGTGAAAGCATGTTGGACAGAGAAGTAACCCACTCACACGGATATTTACCTTAGTTTTCCTAGTTTGTTGGGGGAAGAACTAAGATGAGGCTGATTTTGAATGCAGAAGATAGTGCGTTCATAATCAAAAGGTCGTCTTGCATTTTACAGTAGTGAGTTCATCGTAAAAGGACAAGAAAAAGTCGTGCGAATAGAGACGTACTCCTATGCGATCATTAAATTGATCAGATGCTAAAATTGAGAGACTTTTAGCATATTCTGTCTTGAAACCAGAAGTAATCCTATTAGGTGTGGATTAAGGTTAGATGGCAAAATACATCGTAACCGAAGCTTCTGTGTGGTGTTGACAATATAAATAAACATGCGTTCTTCCAAAGGAAGGAAAGAACACAATAACACATGATCATACCATATGTGTTATATACACGACCATAGAGATGGAAAAGATAAGAAAAACGATCTCACTTTTCCTAGTGTGAGACCATGTTGTGAACATGTGGTTCTCGGTATTACATACCCTTAGAGCCCTTAACACATTCAAAACATGTAGTTGAGTTTGACTACTTTAGATTGCCATTAATGGACATAATTGATTCGACCAAGCGTGACTAGTTGAGTAAGTAAACTTAGTCATATGGATTGTCTGGTGTAAGAGAAAAAGTTCGTTTCTAGACGCATTCGTACTAGTCTCAAAAGTTTGCTAAGCATGATCTCATGTGGTATATCACATGATGTGTGAACTATGAGTAAAGCTTTTGTGAGATCGAGAAGTTTGAAAGCAGCGATTATGTGGTTACGAACTAAGAAAATGCATACGTTCCAGTAGATTGCACTGCTGTTGCATACACTTTGGCATAATAGAGTTGCTCTGCAAGAGACACCTTTTAGTTGGATTGCGTTAAGAGCTATTATATAACCCTAATAGGTGTATAGCAAATACGCTCTCATCGTATGCTGGTCGCGCAATCTATTTGTATGTATGACAAAAAGATCGAGCATGGTTATGTGAATGTTAACCATGTTATATAATGATGTATGACACGATGCCATTACCATGATTGGTATTAGTTCCATCATGATCCATGACAAGTTATGGTTCCGTCATATGCGAGTGAGAGATGTTGAAAAAAGTGATCCGCCCATAATGGGTGAATCAAACCCGATGGGTCAATGTGTGGACCGAAGCCATGAACCGAGACCAATTAACAAGTAAAATTGAGTTGGGAATGGACCGGACCCATGGGCCCAAGCCCACGGGCCCATTTGAGGGCCTATATAAAGAAGAAGATTTCTTCTTCTTATTGATTCATTCCAACACACATAAAAAGAGAAGAGAGGGAAAACCTCTCAATATGAGAGAGATAGAGGTCGACGCCTCTTCACCGTTCTTTCGCCCCACTAAGCCTTGGATTGATCCGCGTGGTATCTAGACTACGAAAGAGACTAGCACTCCTGTCGACTTCTCGACCGTGGTTTGCTCGCGAGACTAACATCAGATTCGGTCTTGTTCCGTTGTTGGTTGCTATTGTCTTACACTGGAATTGAGATATGTAACTCAAACCTACTATATTATACTGTTTATTAGTTGAACCGGTAGTCGATTTCATCAACAATAACTAATTATTGTCATTTATCCTAATAAAAATAATTATGTTTAAGATCCTATTTTGTTTTAATTTTTATAAATACACCGATTTCATAAATTTATACAATTACAAAATATACAAATAAAAATTTTGATCTGCTTCAAGCTAATCAGTTATTCAATAAGAACTCCACAAAAAATCTAAACTTTATCTACTCTGAAAAATGTAATAATTTGTAATTATCTTAAGTAAAATTTTAAACTTTATCTATTTAAAAAATCTAAAATTTACTTGTTTCGAAAAATCTAATAATCTATAATTTTCTCAAGTAAAAATTTAAACTTTATCTATTTGGAAAAATCTTTATCTTATTTTCAAAATTATTGTAAGGACCTTTTCGTTTTAGTTGACCGGTCAAAGAATTTTCATGAATTCTGTTGAATAAAAGCATGTTACTGGAGTAAGAGGATGTGTTACTCGAGTAATATGGGACCTTATTAACTCGAATTAAGAGTGAAGTTACTCAAGTAAGTGTGGGATTTATCAATAACTCTGAAGCTTAGCTTACTCGAGTGAGAAAAGGGATGGATTACTCGAGTAACACAAGATGTTACTCAAGTAAACGAAGCATAATTCCCGTACTGAAGAGTGTGTTGCTCAAGTAAGCATATTGGCTTACTCGAGTATGCCATGTTTCTGGGCAAGCGATGCAGCCAGTTAGTGGCATATAAAACCAATTTATTCATCGAGTTTCTTCATTTTTCACCCACAGAGTCTTCCCTAAACACCCAGAGACAATTTCTTATCATTTCTATTGCTTATTCACCCACATATTCATGGATTTGAGGTAAGAATCATCCCTTTTATTTGGTTTCCTTATTTTTAGTTCATATAGCATGTTTGGGATTCAATTTTGATGTTGTTACGGATTGATGTGAGGTGATTGGTAAGTTTGAGGTTCTGACTATAGATAAAACAATTGGAAAATAGTTGTATGATTGGGAACTGAATGGATTACATAGGTTGTTTATGGGTTAAAAGAATTTTGGGTTGTTTTGAATAATTTTTGATCTAGATGATGCATTACTCGAGTAATCAGTTGGTGCACTCGAGTAATCGAGGTGCTATATTACTCAAGTAATCCAGGGGTATGCGTTACTTATGTAACGATTTTGGATTACTCAAGTAACCTTAGTTCATTCTTACTCGAGTAAACAGTTGGGTTACTCGAGTAAGACATGTTTTAGAGGGACGAAAAGTAATGTTTTATATATACCTCTTAGAGTTTAATATGGTACTTTGAATATTTTGAGGACCAGACTATAAGTTTAAGCAGATTCTGATCTTCGAGTCAAAGCAATGGATCTTCGATCGAAATAGATTCTTAGTGTTTGCATCTGCATTGCACTTCATGCATTCAGTATTACCACATTACCAGTATTATATCTTGATCCGTTTGATTTGTATCTGTTTCATCTTTCTGTCACTGCCACCGAGACCAGCCCCCTACTACTAGTGTGTGATTGGTCTAGCTTTTGCTTTGGACTCCAAGTGAGTGCGATGATAGTTTTAGACACTTATGCCGTGTCTTTTGAAATCTTATAGTTTTTGTTATGTTGGGTATTTACCTGTAATATGACTAATAACAGATTGGTTAAATTAAATCGGTTATGCAATAATTAGTTTTCAGTATTTTCTTAAACTGTTATATGTAACCGTTTTCTAATTTTATACTCTGATGTATCTGCATGTCTGTATGAATTATATATATGGGACGTCTATGCTACTAGGTTAAATGTAGCCTTTGGTATGTCACTGCTCTAAAAAGGCTCCCGTTACATGGGTAATACAGTAGCAGTGTGTTTGGCTATACCGTCACTTTAGTATCTGTTATTATACCGATTTTGTTACTTTGTGGCACAACCACATCTGTTTATAGTCACATTATTATACCTGTTATACATACGATATATGTATTACTATTTGGAAAATGACATCGCCTGATCACATGTTGTTTACCTTGGTTGCAAACGTTTTGAAAATGTTTTAGGAATACTACTATTAGTAGTATGTATATTATAGTATACCTATAAGCATTCGATATTTTTGAACTGTTTTCAAAATGTCTTTGTGATGCACGTATGAGGCTATTTAGAGTATTATCCCTCACTGAGATTTTTCTCGCCCCCTTTCCCTTAATATTTTTCAGGCATATTTTGACATCCAGTGACCGTTCGGTGACCGACGATCAGTGAGGCATTTTTTTGACAGTGAGTGCCTTTTGATCAGGCTTGTATATGTTTGTTATAGAGTTTCACACTGGGTTGTTGTTGGCTATTGGGTATCTTTTGTATTTTATTTTATACTCATAAACTCGTATGTTATTTTGATTACATTTGATTTATCACAGTACGCTTCGCCTCGTACGCCGATCATGGTCCATAAACGGGTCGTGACATTTATCTTCATCACAAAATCTTAAAATTTGATATTATTATCAGATTTTCATCTTCCTCTTTATATATAACTCGGGTACCTCACACTGAACTTCAAGTATGTATTTTTTTCCTTTTCTTACTTTTATAAGAATTTTATTCTTTAGTTTTATGTAGTATAAATTATTTTAATATATAGATTTTGCACTTATATGCTCAAAATATTTTTTTGAAATTGACTACGTATTTTTTTGCTCTCGATTTAATATATTATTATTGGGCAAATGCTTACCAAAAAAGGTAAGCCACTAAGATTTTATACATAGAATTCCTATTGAATAACTGATTAGTTAGACACAGAACAAAATTTTTATTTATGTATTTTGTAATTGTGCAAATTTTTATATGAAATTTTTGTGTTTATCAAAATTAAAACATAATAATATTTTAAACATAATTATTCAAAAATTTAATAAAAATATGTATCACGTTCAATGCATGTATAAAAAAAGCTAGTAGTGTAAAATATATTAATATATTTTAAGTTAGTGTATTCAACTCTAAATAAATAATAATAAGAGAAATAAAAAATTGCTTGTCAATTAACTACATAGTTAGTGTTTAACTCTTTTTCAAAGAGTCATAATATAGGTAAAAAACTTCATGTCAATCAACTATGAAGTTACTTGTAAAAACTTGAAAAAACTCGCTAACTTTAAATATTGATATTGATTTTTCAACCTATAGTTTTCGTTCATCATACTTTTATCAAAATAATTTTAAATAATTAATTAAAATTATTTTTCTTCATTATATTTCAATATAGAAAAAATAATTATTTTATTAAATTAATTTATACATCGCGCAGGTATAATGCTAGTTTATAGTATAACAAATTAAAATATCGCCAAAAAATTGTAACTTTCATTGATAGTATTTTAAATCACAACTTGCTGATAAAAATAACAAAAAAAGAACAAGTTTGTTTCCCAATTTTTTATAAGGAGATAATATTGCTCTTTAGTTGAGTGTTTGGAGCACCATGGAATTTTAAATTTTTTTAAATAAAAAAGAGATATTTTTAATTGAGTGCGTGATATATCATAAAATTTTAAATTTTTTCAAACAAAAAGGAATCTGCACCGTTTTACAATTTTTAATCAAATAATTATAACAAGTAGAAGAATTAAATTTGTATTAATAGGTCTTTGTTCCTGTGAATAATTTGTAAAAATACAAATGATTGAAAAGAAAAATTAAAGGAGAACAAGAAACAGTGGAGGGAGAAGAAATAGATAACTAAAAACTAAAGGGGATAAGTACAACTCATATATGTGTAATATAATATAACGTAAAAAAGGGCCTTATTTTATGTAGCCTCTCGGTCCTTTTACATTGGTGCTTCGCCATAGAGACCTTGACGTTGGCAGCCTTGGAAAAATCTTCTGAAAACATCCTTCTCATTCAGCTCCCTTGACATGCTATTCTTTAGCTCCAAGTTGTTCCTATGAATCTACAGTAGTCAACTCTCCTACACTCCCCCTCGACAATTAACTCAACAATAAATAAGCTCCCTAGTGGCATTCTTTCCTTCAATAGGGATCATTTCCTTTAACAAAATTTGACTCTGCAGGAGTTAATCATCTCCTCAATCAACTCTCTTGATAATCAAGCCTTTGCAGTAAAATTATAACACTTATAAATGTTAAAACGTGAGAAAACAAATTTTTGTACATTTTTATCCCTCTTCTCAATTTTAAATTACTATAATTATTAGATAATTAATTAAAAATATTTTATTTTGAAATGGATTTAAAATTGTTCGAATAATAATTTGTCCAAATAAGTATTTATCTCTATTCGTGTTTAACAATATCTAGCAACAAAAATATTTATCTCCATTAGCATAACTAGTTATTATTTTAGTCATTGGATTTAAAATTAGTCATATAAGTATTCATCTATATTCGTATTTAATATTATTTGGCATCAAAAGTATTTATCTCTATTAGCATAACTATTTTTTTTCTTTTATCAATATATTTAAGTTAAACAATTATGATTATAATAAACTATTATATGAATATTGGTATTGTATAGTATATCTCTTTTATTATAAATATTCATGCTAGTAATATTTTATTTTATACTTAAAGATTATGGCTACATGTAACGTAATAATATTGTTATATATAACGTATTAAAAAGTATATTTGACTTATCAAAAAAATTAAGCATATTTAATTAAGTTTTTTATTACATAATTTCATTTTTTTTCTTATTTTATGCAATAAAAATTGACTATCAAAATTTAAAAGTATATATTAATATTAAAAAATAATTAAACTATAAATAAAAAAATTTCAATAACATACAACGTACGTACACAGAAAACTACTATGTCTTAAATGGTCATTATATTCTCTCTTAGTACAAACCCTAATGAGCGATGCCCTCCTGCAAGTCTAACTTTTTAGTACTGCTAATTCTCTTGGACCATCACTCTTCTAGGCATAACACCTTTCTTGATATAGGGGTCACTCATGTCAGTTTTATGAACCAAATTTCACCGTAAACACAAGTTAATTAATAACCTCCATTTGTGCCGATCGGCTGCCGCAGTTGAAGGAATAACTATGAGAATAACTATGCCTTCAACTTGCCTTTGTATTAATCACTGAAAGCTTAATCAGCTAACTTGTAAACCGTTGGCTGCCTTTAGGTTTCACAATTGTATTAATCACTGAAAGCTTAATCAGCTAACTTGTAAACCGTTGGCTGCCTTTAGGTTTCACAAAATTTTGATTTGGCGTTTGTGGTATTAATTGTATTCCATGCGTATTTTCTAACACTTCTTTATAAAAAAAGAAAACTTGAACTGCCACATCTTAGTACTACTGGACTACTAATTTGTTCATAAAATTCACAGAGTAAATGAGTGCTTTAAAATTTTTCCCCCGCTTGTGGCAACTAAAAAGGAAATGTGTGCAGTTCTTAAAATATATTTATTTTATATATTTAACTTTTTTTAAACTGTTAAGTTAAAAGAAAATATAGGGTTTATTTGGGAGGTGCATCATATTTTATAATTTTTGTAATGATTGATAATAATTGTATAGTGAAAAAATAGAGAAAAATATGTATTTTAAAAAATTAATTTTATACAAAATATACATCATGCTAAATACAATGGGTAGCAAACAAACTCGTATTTAACTTTTTGTCCCTGCGCGTGGGATATTAAAATTGAGATTGGTTCCAAAATTTTCTGAAATATCAACACAGCTACAACAACTCCAAACAAACTAATTAATTAATGATGAAAAACTACTACTTAATGATATGGAGTTTGGACCAGACTCCAAAATTTTATTAACGATTTGGAGAAATTTTGGATCTGAAGTGGACCAAATTGGAGCGGTTTGGATGGTTCTGGTTCCAACCGAACTATCGATCCAATTCAGGATTGGCCACCTCTATGTGGAACGAGTTTTTAATTTGTTTTCTTGGCGGAAGTAGGAGCATGGATCGGAACTTGGAAGTTACTTAATGACCGAAAAAGTGGCTGCATGCATGATAGCAACATTTCATGTTTCGGATTCCTTGTCAATTTTCTTGTCAGCTTTGAATTTAACGGGTCAAAACCACTCTGATTGTTTAGTAAAACATAGCAAAAGAAGAAAAAGTAAAGTCAAAATTATCACCACGAGGTCTACTTAGGTACTATTTTAGGATCTTGGTTAATTTATTGACAATAGGAAAAGTTAAGTTTTAGTTTTCCAGATTTCTTTATTTGAGTTATTGTTAATTCGAATTTTGTTAGTAATATGTAAAATTTATTAATGTTCAATATCCTTCTTTCAAGAAAAATTAATTTAGTGGCAATGATTATAGATAAATTTTGCAAAGAAATTTATTGAACTTGAAAATTTAGACTATATTTAGTTGAGAAAATAATTTTTTATTTCTGTTTTCTATTTTATTTCTATTTTTTGATAATTAAAAACGTTTAGAAAATGTATTTGTTCATCAAAAAAAATTAAACAAATTTTTTATTTTTTTATTTATGTTTCCTATTTTTCTAAAAAAAATTCTTAACTAAATAACTCCTTAAGATTTCAACTGATATTATTTAAAGATGATAAGAAAGAAGGATGATCTTGAGACTTTTGAGTGTAATATAATGTGAGACTTAATGGAAAACCTCCGATGAAAGCGTCATAGCTTTCATGGGAATTAATTTGCTCTTGGTGTAATGATCTTGAGTTATCCAACGCAATAAGTTTGTTTATGGTTTTTAAATAAGTAGAGATTTTTAACATTTGTAATCTCATCAGTTTCTCCCTAGTTATTTTTTTAGTATAGATGAATAGAATATAAAAGCAATAGACTTATAAAAAAGAAAAATTAATTTAAGTGGAATAATTAGCGAATGTCTATTGGTCTTAAATTTGTCGTATCAAAGCTTATGTTAGCAGTTATATTTGACAAAAAACTGATTGATTACGTGGTGTACTAAAATTAACTAGGCAAATCATGCACTAGCACTAGCATTAGCAATAGCATATAGCTTGGTTCCATAATTCCAAATTCATGCAAAAAGAAAGTCCAGCATGGCAAGGCAATGGATGCATATGATTGGTCTGTCCAAGTTGGGTTGACATTATTATATTCGCTGTCTTCTTTCTCCCCACGCTAATAGAAGATGATCAGAAAGATCATAAAACGACTCTACCAATTCCAACTCGCGTGCTTTGACTCGGAAATAATTATTTACTTACGAAGACGGTCCTTCAAGACTGCCTATTTGTTTTATCAACTAGTTCAAACCCAACCCCACCCCTTTAACCATCACAAAGCTAAAACCCCTTCCTATATCAAGTCTCACTCACCGTCACATGTATATATATGTGTGTATTATATATATACAACCACATGTCCACTCATTCCCTTCAAACTTACTCTTAGATCAACCAAAGATTTTTTTTCTTTTGCTCTTTCTTGTTGGTTTTTGTTGACAGGTTAAGGACACGAACCTAAAGCAAACCCACTAAACCACATGAGCGACTTGAAGATTTTATAGATCAACTGAAGTATTATCTGTTTTAAACTTGTTATTAACCCTAAAGATTTTGTCCTTGGAAAAAAAACAGTAGCCGTTTGAAGATTTTGTTATTTCTTTTTATTTCGATCATCGGGTTTGGCACTGTGGCCAATTTTCGGTCTCAGAAAGATTAGAACAGAAATCAACGGCTCGCATAAATGGCCACCCGGGAAGAGGTGAAAGTGGTGCTTATTGATACCCAATATGTAGTAACAGACCCAAGAAGCTTCAAATCTGTGGTTCAGAGTCTCACTGGTAGAGATTCTTGTGTTAAATGGATAGAAGAGACCTCGTTTACAGGATCAAAGAGGAAAAGACCGGCTATCACCAGCGATGATCCTAGAGTGGAGAAGAGTTCATGCCATAATGATGGTGCTAATAATGTTATTAATGCTGGTGCAAGCGATATTGGTGACTGGAGGCTCACAAAAGGATTCTCATTCAAGGACTTGGACAGAATGATGCTACCTTCAATGGAGGAGTGGCAACAATTGTGGGCTCAATGATGATTAAGTTAATTGAGATTTGTGAGGATGATGAGGTCAATGTTGTAATAAATTTGTATACAATGTAAGTTTTGTTTGTATTCCAGCTACTTGATTTGGTAGATTAATTGGTTAATTAATTCTTGATCGATTAAATGAACGGAAAATTTGGTTGTTAGTAGCTGTGGATGATAAGAGAAGGACGTTGAGGAGGTGAAATGAGTGGCTGTGGAATTAAAGACGCAGACGCCTTCGGCATGATAGTACATTGAACTTGAATTCTTTTGTTTGTTACTTACGTGGGAAGTTGGCATCCTAGTATTCTATGCACATTGAATTCGAATATGTACGTTCTTGTCATATAACTGAGGCCGTCAAACGAAATCTCCGTTGACTTCTTCCTTTTTTTTTTCCCATAATTATTTTTTGCCCTTCTCTCTTTACAAGACATTTTTCAATTTATATAAAGAGTGAGAATTAAGAAGATTTTGTTGATACTCTTTAAATTTAGTGATGTTTCGAAAAAATAAAGAAAGAAAACATAAATATCTATAATCAATATAAAAAAGAAGTTCAAATATGTGCAAGGTTTCATCAATTATGAATAGAACATGCCCTGAGGGGCGGGCTCGGCGGTAATCTGTTATTGCTTACGGGAGGACGTTTCGAGTTCGAATATCGGGGTGGGTGGGTAGGGGTCGGGGTCGGGGTTTCTACACCCCGTGGGATTTTTTTTAAAAAAAAATTATGAATAGAACACTTAACCAAAATAAAATTATGAATGGAATAGAGAGTGCGTTTTTTTAACTAAAGTGAGTCAAAAATCAATATTTAATCAACATTTAGATTACAAAAGAATGATTGCAATCTTACTCTATGGAAAAACACTTTGCAATAGATTTCGCACTTTTATGGTTTTGGATGCTTTTAACGCAAATATATGGAAAGCATAAATATTGATTATGAAAAATGATGTTATTTCAAGAATTGTTTGATCTAAAAGGTTAAGTTGATGAATGAGACTCATAATTTGATTATAATTACATGCTCATACATGTTTTTGCTATTGAGGTTAAAGATCAGGATAATCATTTAAAGTCCTTTTAAACTGATAAATGAGATCTAAAATTTGATAATAATCACATTATCTAGTACGTGCTTTCCATCTTGTTGTAATGATTTGAGTCCCTACAAACTATAAATTTAAAAGTAATTCCATTGTTTTCCATCAAGCTAGTTGGAAAATGATCTGGCTATATTTGTAATAATTTCTACTCATATGCTATCAATTCTTCTTCATTGATTGTGAGTTAATATTCAAGTTGGGCAATTCCAAAAAAACATGCTCCTTTTATTTTTATTTTAGAAAAATGTCCTTGACATGATTTCATTTTAAAAAATATGAAATATGCTGTTTTTATTTTAAAATATCCTTTTGTATACGATCTAAATGTGCAATGTATATCCATTAAATATTCTTCTAAATAACAGTTCTAAAAATCAATTTTTAGATACTGTATATATGTTTATACGTTTTGAATGTCCAATAAATATGTCTAATATTTTTGAAACAAATTTGACGTTAGATAATCTGCTTAATTATTTATTATATGTAAGAATCCCAAAAAAAAAGAAAAAAAAAAGGAAAATTTTGACATTTATACTAAATTAAAATTTAGAATTTGACTTTTGTCATGACCAAAAACATTTTGACAAATAGAAAAACACTTAAAACATCTTACAAAAATACCAAATTTTTAATTGACTAAAAAACTGACTGATAATTTGAGATATTTTCGCGAAAAATCACTATATTTTCGTGAGAAGTTGATTTTTTTGCATAAAAAGATAAATTCAAGGGAGAAAAAAAACTGATGTTTCAGAATGTATCCAAATATCTCCAAATCACAATTTTTTTATATGAAATTTGATTTATTTTATTTAATTTTTTTACAATTAAATGCCTCCAAATTATAATTTTTACAATTTTTTTTATAGTTTCCAAAATGTATCCAAATCTCAATTTTTTTATAGTATCCATATATATCCAAATGTATGCAAATTTTAATTTTTATAGTATCCAAATGTCTCTCAATGTATCTAAATATATCCATATGTCTCCATAAGTATCCAAAATATGAAATTTTGAATTTATAAAACTAAATTAAGCTCATTAAAAATTTATAAATGTATCGAAATGTCTCCACAACTAATGAAATATGCCTAAAATAAACCAAACTTAAACAACATCAACCTACAATATGAATAAACAAAAAAAGACTTCTAAAAAAATTTAAAGGCTGGTGTCGTTTTTGTAAATTACAGAAATTAAAACATGTTAGGGCAATCCTAGCAAAATCCATGAATCGATTCCCGTCATTCCTCCAATTCCAAACGCCAACGACCGTCCATCAGTTGTACTTAAAGAGAGAACTGTCGACGCGAAAGAGAGAACTGTCGACGAGAAGAGGTTAGGCAGGACGACTGAGACGACACGAAGAGAGAAGCATCGAAGAGAGGAGGCGACGGGAGAAAGAGGAGGAACGACTGAGAAAGGAGGAGAAGAAACGGCAAAGGAAGGTGACTCAATCAACTAAGATGAAGGAGTGGCGAGCAGAGGAAGGACGAGTGGAGAGAGAACCGAGAGAGGAGATAGAGCCGAGAGAGAGAGAGAGAGAGAGAGAAACGGGTGAGAGAGCGGCGAAGAAAGGAGGAGAGGAGATGAAGCGATAGGTGAGGGCGGCGGACGGCGAAATTCTAGGGTTTCTGTTGAGGGAAAAACGTGAGTGAGAAGAAGGAGAGAAGGAGAGAGAAACATGAGGTTGAGAGAGATGGGGGAGGAGAGAGAAATGAGGAGAGATAAAAAATAGAAAAATGAAAGAAAATTGGTTTTTATTTGAAGGAATGTGGTATTTTTAAGATTAAATTTCAAAACAATAGTATATAATAAAGCTGAAATTGAAAAAAATATCATTCACCTAATTACTAAATTTTAGGTGTTCTTTGTCCAAATCTAAATTTTAATTTAGACATACCACATAATTAACTCAAAAAAAAGAGTTGGGATTTGACGTAGTGCCATACACAGGAGTTAATTATGTCAAGTGTCTAAATTACAATTCAAATTTTGATAAAAAGTCTTTATACTTTGGTAATTAGTTAAATAACACATCTTTAAATTTAAGACCCTCGGCTGCTATTTTTTAAATTTAAATTCTCAAAAATATTAGATGAAATTAAATAAAAGGCAATTTTTTTAGTCATTTTCTCAATCTTTTCTGTCTCTTCGGTCTCTCTCTCCTGGTCTCTCTCTCTCTCTCCTTCAAAGAACCCAAGCCACCCTACCTCTTTCTCCTCTGAATTTCTCTCTTTGGTCTTCTTCCTCGGCCATTTTCGTCACCTACTCTCCTCTGCCTTCGTTTGACTTCGTTCGCTATCCTCCTCTCCTCCGTTTTCCCTTTTGTCCCCTTTTATCACTGCTCTCCTTTGCAATCTCAGCTCGTCTGCTTCGATATAGTATCTCTCACTCCGACGCGACCTTGCTTACAGTCTTTCTCCACTACCTCTCTCTGTCTCGTTTGTGCTCTCCTCACAGTTTTCGCTTGTGAACTCCTCAGTTCTTGCAAATTCTAACGAGCGAATAGATTCTCGCGCTCACCTCTTCTCTCGTGGCGGAGAAGCACATGAGAACGACGTTGAAACTATTAATTTACCATGAGATGAAACCCTAGCCAGATGGAGGCGGTGGCAGGGAAGTGAAATGGAGAAAGAAACCCTAAGTTGACCATGAGATGGAGGCGACGACTAGGGTTTTCAACCCTAGTTGCTGCCTTTCAATTTTTTATTGTAAAATTGTTAGTTTAGTCCATTATTTTTTATAAAATTATTTTAATTGTTCTGAATGCCTTAGATCTTGATGTTGTGAACATGTTTTTAAAAGTTTGTAATTGTTAATTAGTCATTTAGTTTTGATGTTGTGAACACATTTTTGTTCTTTTAATGTTAAGTCCGTTTATTTTCATACTATTGAATAATTAGTCATCAAGTTTGTAAAATAACGATTTGAATATCTTTAGAGACTTTTGGACACCATTGGGAACTTTTGGAGACTTTTGCATATTTTTTGATTGATTTTGTGCAGGTTGATTTTGTTGAATTTGATTAATTTTGTGCAGGGGTGATCACATTTGAAGACATTTGTAGACTTTTGGAGACATTCGTATACCATTAGACACAAAATTAATTATCATTAAATATAATTAAAAGTCGTAAATATATTTGCAAAATAATGACTTGAAGACATTTGGAGACATCTGGAGATTTTCTGAAAAATCAAAAAATTTACAACTTGAAGATCTTTCGAGACCTTTTGAAAAATAAAAAATAAAAAAAAATCAGCTTAATTTATAAAAATTACACAACAAATTTATTAAATCAAATTTCTTATTAAAAAAATTTGTGACATTTGGAGACTTTTGGAGACTTTTGGTAAACATTTGGAGACATTTTTGGAAATGATATAATTTTTTTCACTAAAATTCATTTTTCCTCTTAAAAAACCAATTTCTCGCGATTTCTCGCGAATATGACATTTTTCAAATGATATTTATTTTTGTGGCATTTTTCAAAATTGGCATGCTAGAAAAATATTTTTTAAAATTAGTATTTTATTTTGATATAATAGTGTGATTTTCCCCAGAGTTAATTATGTCAGATGACAGTATAAACTCTTTGATTTTGACAGATAAAAATACATGTTTCTTAATTAGTAGAATACCAATTTTTTTAATGTTCAATTTTTCAAATACCATAATCTTAATTCTTTAGTTAAAAAATGCCACAATTAGTCAAATAAAACTCAATTTTTCGTTTCATTTTTATCATTTTTTCCCTCTCATCATTTCTCTCTCTTCTCCTCTCCCACAATCTCATTTCTCTCTCCTCCCTTCCTCTCTCAATCTATCATCTCTCTTGAAACCCTAGCAGCCCCATCTCGAAACCCTAGTTTAGCCTCGCCGCCGCCTTTCACCTACTACTTTGTCGGCCCCTCCTTATCCTCTTTTCTCTGCCGCTCACCCTAGCTCAGCCTGTCGCCTCCTCTCCTCGACGCTTCTCTCTTCATGTCGTCTCGGTCGTCATCCTTGGCTCGCCTTCGCCCATCCTTTCTTCGTCGATCTACCTTTGTTGTGGGGAAGATCAATGGCGTCTGCCCCTCCGCCTTGGTCTCTCGCTTCTTGATTTGTCTTTTTCAGCCCGAACAATGAAGGAGGGAATGGTGGTGACGAGCAGCGGTTAGGGTTCCAAACCCTAGCTGCTGCCTCTTTTTTATTTTTCTTAAATTTTAAAAAATATCCTTGTTGTTAAAAAATTAGAAAAAATATTTTATTATTGTTTAAAATGAGAAACAACTTTAATTATGTTTGTTTAGGTTTTTTTACAAACTTTGGTTGATTTTTTTAATTATATTGATTTTGTACAGGGATGGATACATTTGGAGATATGCAGATACATTTGAAAACATTTGGATACATTTAGACATTGTAAAAAAATATAAAAAAATAAAATTTGGATACATTTGGATACTGTAAAAAATATAAAAAAAATTGAGATTTGGATGCATTTTGGAGACTATCGAAAAAATTGTAATTTGGAGGCATTTAATTTTTAAAAATATTGTATAAAAAAATTACTAAAACGAATTTTATATAAAAAAATTTATGACTTATAGACATTTGGATACATATAGATAAATTTAGAGATTATCGGATACATTCTAATATATCAAATTTTTTCTCTCTTGAAATTTATCTATTTCGCAAAAAAATCAATTTCTCCAAAAAATATTGCAAGTTTTTGCAAAAATGACATTTTTCCAATTTAATTTGTCTTATGTCACATTTTTCATATTTGGAAACTTGCATGGAATTTATCAAAATCTAAATTTTAAGGTGATATAGATGTTAAATTTGCCCTTTTCCCACAGGGATTGCCTTAAGCCTATGGACTATGGTCCAGGTAACGAATGTCCAACGACCTAGAAGTGCCAGATTATTAAGCCCATGCAGAAAATGAAGGTTAGCGTACACTTGTCCCGTCATGGGCCTTTATCAAGCCTTTTTCATCTAGAAGCCTTTCCTTTTCTAAAAGGCCTTCTTAACGCTACTTTCAAAATTTTAAGCAAAAATTTCAAAACAATGCGCCAAATTTTATAACTTACAGATTAATGAGCTTGTCTATATACTGTTTAAAATTTGTTTAGAATATATTTATTTTTTAAATTTATTTAAAATTTATTTATATGTTGTTTTTTATTTATATATTGTTTTTCCTGATGTTAGTTTTGACATATAAAATATAAAGTATAGCATATAAAATTTAACATTTTCCGTATGAAATGAAAACGATTATTTTTTATATGTTTTTGTAGTTTTGATTTTCAAAAGATATATTTATGTAATTAGCCCAAACAACATAAAAACAAGACGTCCTAAATTTGAAAATACAAAAAAATACCAATAACAAATAAACAATATACCAACAACATATAAACAAACATCCATGAATTTAAAAATACATATCCTTGAATTTGAAAAATTTATGCGCGTATAGAAAAAATATTACTTAGTGCATTTATAATAAATATGCCCTAACCGTGCGAAATAAATATTATAATTTTTTCTAGATATATTGCATAATTACCACTTTTCTAAATGTGTGCCTAATCAACAATAGCCACTAATGGACAAGTGGGTGCCCAAACACTGCTTTGGTCCTTACACTATACCATTTTAGTATTTTAGTCCCTAAACTTGTTTTTGTTAATTAAATTCTTAATTTTACTTGTCTTGAAATTCTCACTTACCTCTCATTTTTATTTTCCAACTCTTGTCTCCTTTAGCGTTCGTTTTAATTATTTTATGAATTTTTTATAAAAAGTTTACTATGGATTTATAAAAATTAGACACATAATTGAATATTTAAAAGTAAAAATATTATAATATAAATTGTCACATAATTTTTTTTAGTTCTAATTATAATTTAATTGTATTTAGTTGATTGATTATAATATTTTGATGACATAGTTAAGAACTGGGCACCACGAAAACCAATTGTATATATTTTAATGTTGTATATATTTTAATGTTATATATATATATCAAGTGGCGGGGCCAGGATCCCGCCCCTACTCAATCGGAATCCTAGCTTCACCACTGTCAACAATTCACACATTTAACCACTTCAACTAATTACAGATAATATTTCGTAGACCGTGCATCAGTGTCTCTAACTTCCTCTCTATTATTATTCAATCCTGTGTTGATTTACTAATGATGCGAAATAGTATCCAAGTGGTTTTGTGAAGCTTACAATTGATTAAATGAAACAACCATGCTTTTAGATTATTATGTAAACCCTTCATTGATGCTTGTGAACAGCTTGATAAATGTATATCAGTGTTTGCAAGATCTTAATGCTCTTATAATAGATTGTTAATCTAGACAAGTGATATGACCACTGCATGGGACCATAAAAGGCAATAATATCTTTAGTTTGCCTATAAAAGCCAATAAAAGCCATCATCATTTTCATTTTCATTTGCCTATAAAAGCCAATAATCATCCTTGCTTTTCAAATATTTTCTCAGACATTGTCTTTCTTATCGTGATAAGCTAGCAAAAAAAAAAATGGTTATCATTAACCCCCATCTTTTTAGAGAATGAACTTTGCAAATAGTTCCATACTACATGAACGTGACTAAACCCCCAAACTGGGAAAAAAAAATTAATTAATTTTCAGACAATATTATTCCTAATAGATACCTTAAAGAAGCATGTCTTTGAAGAACATAGAGATATACACATTGCTAATTAAAACTTTGTATGCAATGCATTTGCATCTTCCATATGCCTTTTCCTTCCACGATGCATGTTTCCTCTTTAATACTAAAATGTCTTTAACAAAAGCATATTCTTTCAAAATTTAAAGCTCTTTTGTAGTTTTGTGGTTTCTTTTTCTCTCATACACACACCAGCATTTGAAAAAAAAAACTAAAAATAAAAGATAAGATTGACCAGCTAAAAGAAAAGACATGGCGATCTTCGATTTCCTCTGATTCGTTCAAGTTGAATGAAGATATCCCTTTTTTGATCCTTCTTTATTTCATCATTTCACAATAAAAACGATCAAGTACGTTTCTTTTATTTACTTTTTCTCTTTTACCAGTGGCACATCATATCCCTTGGCAAGTCTCATGCAACTTGTTCCTCCATAGTTGTAAATGAATGACTATTACTAGTACTCATATCAGGTCAAGTACAGACAGCTATGCCCAATCACCACTGTAACTCCCTCACCGTTGATTTTAGATATGTAATGGATCAAGATTTACCACTACATATATGCTGCAGATATGTTACTAAACCTCTTTGGTTGATGCTTTGATTCTAGAATTCCATTACAAACTCAACACTTTGTTCTATTAAAAAAAAAGACTTTGTTGTTAACCACCTTCTTTTGAACAACCCATAGACTAATTTCGGTTTGCTTCAAGAGGGCTTGGAGTTGGTTCAAAAGCAATGGCGGAGCCACGTTAGGGCAAGTATGAGCCCGAGCCCCTGCCGCCACTGGAGGAGGGCCATGGAAACCCTCCTTCGGCGGGGCTCTGCCACTTATGCAACCCCTGCCGTTGTTTCCGCCATTAAAGGTAGGTGTCATGGTAGAGTACTAGAGTTGCAGACGACTTGTTGAAGATGAAGAGTTTTTTTTTAACTACAGGACAAACAATGTTGCTTTGCCCAGTGGTTTAAAAAAATTAAATCACTGTATTTTCACCCAACTGATTTAAAAAAAATTAATGGACTAGGGCACACCCACTCCACTCCATTTCGTTTTCTCCCAGACCAGTACCACTCCTCTCTTTTTTCTCTTCCTCTTCGCTCCGTTAAACTCCAGACCCAGTGCTCACGCAGCCGCCACCATGCTGCCACCTCACCTCGTTCTTCTTTGCCGACAACCGTCTCTCCCCGGCAAGCCGTCCCTCATTTGCTCCCTATTTTTCAGAAAAAAACAGTTTCAATTTTATTTAGGGTAAGAATTGTTGAATAATTTATTGATGAAATTGTGATTTGAATTAGGTAGATTGTAGTGTTTATGATTGAATAGATATATGTTTAAATGGATTTGAATTAGTTAGATGCTTTTAATTGTTAGGTCAATTGATTTGGGTGGATTATAGATTGGATCCAACAGGGATTAATAGAGAAATCAATCTAATCAATAATTAATCTTTTATCTAATTTATTTTTAATATGAATATATGTTGATTAATGAGATCAAGAGCTCTCCCATAATCTACAATCCATTAAAAGGTCGATCAAACACAATCTGGAATATATTCTGCCTAATCTTTGTAACCTCAAATTCATGTCTTAAATGTTAGGCCTTAGTGAGCATAGTCACAATTTGTTTTTGGAAATATAAACTAGTTATTGAATTTTTGAACTTGTTGCTATATTGCAGGGTATCCGGCTGTTGATGAATTCAATGGGAGTCATTTGGTTTTTGCTGCAGCTGGTTCGGATCCTTTCAATGTCATCACCAATGCAGTGAAAAAAGTTCCATATCCTGGCAAAATTTATCTTTTGTAAAATCTACTAAATGCTTAGCAAGGTTATCCATTTAAAGGAGAACTGACCCTGTTTTTCTATAATGTTGAACTACTTGCAAATTGATGATGTTAAACTGCTTTTTTTTTCTATGTAATGACTTTTTTTTATCGTATACATCATGTAGCAAAAAACCTAGCTAAACAGATTTGACTCCTGTTTAGCTAGATTTCTGGTGTTGTCACTGTTCAAAATAATTTTACTCATTAGATACTCAAATTTACGATCTTGTGAAGTTATGCAGGAGTGTATTTGAATTATTTATTAAATTACCAACTATTTAATATCAAATCTATGTCGGTTTTAAGGGTCACACCTCTTTGAAATGTCTGCTACAATTTGACATGAAAAATTGGAGTTTGTTACTCAATCTGTTCAACTTTGATTTTTATTTTGCATGCGGTGAAATGAAAGGTTGCTCGAGCCAATTTCATTCTAGATCAAGCGCATGCAGTGTGAACTGCCTCATACATTGTAAGCTAATTGTCGCAATACGCATAGGCATCATGTACTTTACACATTCGTCAATCGATATGTTCTGCTAATACTCCTTCCCACTTAGACAATGACTTGCTAGATTCTGAAAATTCAATTCTAGGCGTACAAATATCTATCCAAATCATACGTATATACATCAAAAGTATAGGATCTTCATGAAGTTTCAAAATTGACCAAACTCTGAAAAATCAAACTATATTTGCATATATGTTGGGTATAATCGAATCGAGCCGAGCCGAGCCTAACTGAACTTTGGAGTGTTCAAGGTCGGCTTGACTAAAATCTTTCAAGTTCGAACTTGAACTCGAGCTCTTTCTCGAGTTCAAAATCTTGTTCAATCTATACTCGTCACAAAGTTCACGAGCTCACGAGCTTGTTCACGAGTTTTTCGAACTTGGCTCAACAAATGCTCGAATAATCAAATGTAGTTTAATTCAATAAAATCATATGTATTTGAACAAAAAACTATTATAAATTTCAATTTATTTCACAAATTCAACTTAATATTAGATCTTATACGAGTATGTTTTTACTTTTATAGGCACGATCAATTAGTGCAAACTTGCACTTTTGTTGATTTGGTCCAAATATTAAATACTATCCAAACACAACCATCTTTTTCAAAATTTGATTTAAGATATATATATATATATATATATATATGTAATATACATACATACATACATACATACATAATGTGTATATATATATAAACAAGCATATAAACGAGTTTGTTCACGAGTTACTCATGAACATACAAACGAGCATGTTCACAAGTTTTTCGAGCCGAGTTTTTGGGTGTTCAAATTCCGTTTGTTTATTAATTCGAGCTTAAAATCTTGTTCAAGTTTGACTCGTTTATTGACAAGACGAATCACGAACGAATTTTTATTGAGCAGAGCGTCGAATATTTCACAAGTAACTTAACTCATTTACACTCCTACGTATATGCATGAATCAGGCTTCTCAAAACTTCCGCTTGCATGGCGCCAAATTCTGCATGTGCTATAAAAACAAATTCGGTGCTGAGTGTGTAACTCTAAAAATCGGACCCAAGAAATCTGCCATTGACAGTGCTGGGTGTTCAAGGTGGTATATTGCATCATCAGGGAAGGAAAGGAAGGGGAAGTTGCAGCTGGCTTAAGATAAGGACACCTACATCTCAAATGTGTCACCATAATTCCCACGTATTCCATTCCTTATCCACTTACCAATCACATTACTTTTCGATTTGGCTTTCTAATTTCCTCCAAAGACGTAAGTTATCTTTGAATTTTCCCCTCCCAAATTCCAATTTTACTCCTCTTTCATTATTAATTAATTAGTTCGTTCTCGGGGGTTTTCAAGTTTCAACTCCTCCCAAAAGCAATATATATTCCTTGCACAACTTTATCAATGCCTGGCCAATTAATTAACTCCTTAATAGTTAAATGATTAATGATAACCCCTTTCGTGCTCTTAATGTACAATTTATTCGTGTAAGACAAAATTACTAATGAAGACTATTATCAATCGAGTTTAATTAGATAAAATTAAAAAGAAAACTGAGTTTATAATAGCATGTAGGAGATAATTAAGCAATTAAATACGAATAATCTTAAGTATATGAATTGAAGCCATTATGTGCCAAGAGCGATAGTAGGAAATTTCAAAGTAATGTAAAAGTGGTGAACTGTATATGCAATCCATGTTATCCGTTGACACAAAAGCAGAGTAGGGGTGATATATATATACATGGCTATACTGATGACTAAAAAGATAGAATCTATGGATCCAGAGATAAAATTAAAAAGTACAAAGAATCTGAGGTCATTATTGCTAAATAATTTTCACCCCACCCCCAACATTTCTATGATCCACCAATTGCTTAATTCTCTACATTTCCATGCACAAGTATCCAATAAGAAGGCATTGCCGTTTGCTTTTATCTGAAGAAAGTGGAAGAGGGCATTTCGGTCACAGAACTGTTGATTCATGGGCTGAATGGTAAAAGGCCACTCAGACCAGTCCAAAAAAGACCACCATGGAGTTGAAAAATATGGTAATGTGACGAGCAGAGGAGGTCCAAACTGAGACATATAAAACGAGTTACTTGGTAAGTGCCAAATCACGAAGGCATCATTGCCAAGGCAACTCTCTCTGCTGACACCAAAAAAATTCAGACAAGCAAAGAAAAGAATTCTCCACTTTCTCCCTATCTATTTCTCTCCCTATATCTCACTCTGAGAAATTCTTGATCCTCTCCAATTTTAATTCTTCTCTTTCGATCTCTTCTTTCTTCATGGCATCATTTTTAAACAAATTCGCCATTTTTCTTATCATCTGGACAACTTTCTCAGGTAACTTCATCTCTCCATGCTTTTCTTTTCCCTGTTTTTTCTTGTTCTAGTTAACTATATATATATATATATGGTGCATTAAATCTAAATTTTGTTTATATATTGTTTCAGATTATGGTTTTCTAAGAGGAGTCACATCGTTCGGGATCAACTACGGCCAGGTCGGGGACAATTTGCCGCCACCAGAGAAGGTTCTTGATCTGTTGAGCTCTTTGAAGCTAACAAAAGCAAGAATCTACGACACCAACCCGGATGTTCTTACCGCATTTGCCAACTCCAGTGTTGAGCTTATTGTCACTGTAGAAAACGAAATGCTTGCTGTTTTAATGGACCCTCAACAAGCTCTCCAATGGGTTAACACCCACATCAAGCCATACTATCTGGCCACTAGAATCACCGGCATTGCAGTCGGAAACGAGGTCTTCACCGACGACGACACGACCCTGATTCAGTATCTTGTTCCCGCTGTAGTCAGCATTCATGGAGCATTAGTCCAATTAGGCCTAGGTAGC
>CAODLS012162054.1:0-16129 GCA_948243855.1 Flueggea neowawraea
TGTCAATAACCCAACTATCTTCAGATCTACATGTAGAAATAGTCAACACTTCAATACTCTCCCCCTCATCAGAATTATCCTGAAATTCCACATAATTATTCTGAACTATTGTTGCCCTTGATCTCTCACCGTTTTCTTTATGTGGACAATTCTTTTTCATGTACCCCATCTCCTTACAGTGATAACACCTCAAACCATGATTCTTTCCCATTCTATTGCCCCTACTCACAGTTAACCCGGACTCCACTCTGTCTCCACCCGAATTGGAAGTTAACCTCTTCAATTCTTTAGACAACAAAGCATCTTTCACATCATTAACGAAAATTCCATTTCTACCATACATGATAGTATCAACAAAACTCTCATATGATTCAGGCAATGAATATAACAGAAACATAACTTGATCCTCATCATCAATGTTAACATCAACACCTTTCAAATCTAATACAATCCTTTAAATTTGTCAAGATGTTCTTTTACCTGCATGCCTTCTGACATCTTCGAGGTATGTAACAGCCTTTTCTGATAAAGCTTGTTCGACAGAGATATCTTCTGATACTTACTCTCAAGCTTTTGTCACAAGCCTACTGCAGTAGTTTCATCAGCTACATCCCTCAAAACTTCATCCTCTAGACTTAATAGAATTGCACTTTGCTCTCTCTTCACAGCCTCCGCTTTCTACGCCGCTATCAATTTTACCGGTAATTTCTCTTCACCTTCAATTGCCTCATCACACTTCTGCTGAACCAGAATCGCCTTCATCTTCAGCTTCCACAACGTGAAATCATTCAAACAATTGAATTTGTCAATATCGAATTTATATGAAGACATCTTCTTTCTGCAGAACAAACCCAAAAGTTTATGAACAAACAACTATGGCTCTGATACCACTTGTCAGGAAATCAGACGATAGAAGTAAACGTGAAATAACAAATAGCAATCATACAAGAACACAAGATTTACGTGGTTCGATCAATTTGATCTACGTCCACGGGCAGAGCACAAGTAATTCTACTATTCAGAGTCAAAACAAGCACAACGGCTTACAAAGTCGTTCAAAAGCTTTTCCAAGACGTTCCCAAGCCCCCCTTTTATAGTTTACAAGTAATACAAGCCTAAACAGGAAGAAAAAACCCTGAAACCAACCCTAAACCCGTCCTAACACGTTCAGGTATGAAGACACGGGTATAGGAGAGCCAAACACGGACGAAACCAGTCAAAACACGGATGAAAACACGCGTCCGTGTGAAAACGTAAGTTACACGGGCTGACACATGGCCGTGTGTCAGGCCGTGTGTCTGTTTTGCGCATTACACGGTCGTGTCCCAGGCTGTGTCTTTCACTGTTTCTACAAAACTCT
Source organism: Flueggea neowawraea (assembly GCA_948243855.1). Classification (NCBI taxonomy): domain Eukaryota; kingdom Viridiplantae; phylum Streptophyta; class Magnoliopsida; order Malpighiales; family Phyllanthaceae; genus Flueggea; species Flueggea neowawraea. Next base: position 1,361 of record CAODLS012162054.1, read on the forward strand.
TCCTTTCCGCTTCCAGAGCCACACACGGGCCATGCCACGCCCGTGGGCACTTCCGTGTCCAACCATTGACTTGTTTTCCTCCACAATTCCGTCACTCTTTAGCTTATTTTACTTTCTTCAAGGTTTTGCTTACATGTTGATCAAGAAAATTACTTCAACATTAACAAAAACATTTGAAGAATCAAGATAAAGAGCTACATTCACTTCTCAAATTTGAAGAGTGAGAACGTGGCTTCCAAAAAAAAATTGGGGAACGAGCTAGATTAGGGAAATAGTTAAAAAATTAGTTTATGTTTGTTTTTTGCTCCCTAATTTAAGCTAAGAAACCAAAACAAGAAGCTTGTTAAACATGCTCTAAATTGCTTTTAATGATTAAAGAGCCAAGTAAATTAGAATTACCGTTCCTTGACCTTCAAATCATGTTTTCTTGCACTAGAAAGCATACGTACAATTATTGGTTGGGATATATTGAACACGCCAAGTCTGCTTTTACATATTTCACATTGAGATGTGAACATTTAGTGAATCGTTTTGCGAGCTAAGTGAACATATGAATTTTTCTGGAATGTTCAAAATGTTAATACAAGGTTACTAAATATGGCTATATTGTGGATCTAACTACTTCTTTCGTTTTATTTTAATAAATAATTTTTCTATTTTTTATGTTTTAAATTATAGAAACATTTTTTTATTCTTTTTACTAGTTAATTAAAAGTTACAATACTGGTAATTTTTTTTTACAAAGTTAAAATACTGGTCTTGTAATTAATTTTGTATTTTCAACCAATAAAATTAACATTTTCAGATTCTCCTGTAAAGGTGAAAGTGCTTATTGTGCTTATTAAAGTACGATGGACGGAATACAATTTATACTTTTTTTTTGTATCAGCAGATATATAAATGATAGGTTAAATAATAGTATGGTTTGGTTGAACAACTTTAATTAATTACAGATTGTCAAATTTGACTTAAAAAGTTGAGAACTATTAATTACGAATAAAATGGATGCATTTAGGTTGTAGAAAACGTTTTCTATTTTCTATTTTTAATTTTTTTATTTTCTAGAGAGAAGCAAAAAGCACTAACAGAATGTAATAATTTGGTATATTAAAATATAAAATAGAAAACAAGGGTCTTGCTCTTAACATATTTAATCATTTGCTTTACATAAATTAGATGCAACCAAACAAGACTCTTGTTTTCTAATGTAATAGTGGAAAATAGGAAAGTATTTTCCAAAGTCTATTTCAATTTTAGAAAAAAGATAATTAATTCTCTATTTTCCAATTTAGAATTTTTTAATAATTAACTCTAATTTTTAATATATATTTCTAATTTTCAAGAAAACTTCTGTTTTTGAAGGCACTTGTTTTTATGATTTGGACTCTTAAATATATGTTTCCTTTATCCTATTTTTGACAAACACTTTTGTCTTTACCTGAGAATTGAAGAATGTTGATTTTATTAATCTGTGCTTAGTTATTTTGTAACCTTTTTCCAAATATACATACCCTTTGGCTTGTCTTACTAATTTTTTGGAACATTTATTACAATTTTTTTACTGAAGATTAATTGTACTAAATCGAAAACTGTAGTATTGCAATTTCATAAACTAATTAATGGAGTGCAAAAAGGTAATACTTATACTTTGAGATAAAAAATGGATAAGTGCCTATTAAATTGAGATAAAATGAGTATGTAAAATATACAAGTAAGACCATTATAGTTGTTCAATCAATTCATTTGCTTGGATGCTGCAATACATGAGGGTTTTTAAAGGAGGTGATATCCGGATCAAAACCATAGTGTGGTTAATTTCTCTATTGTCACTGATTGTTTTATCCAAATATTAAATCCTCGTTGGAAATAAGTGCGGATGGAAAATAGAGAGAAATCCATATTAGAGAGTTGCGGAGCAAATAAAGGGTATTTAACTAGAAAGAATTCATGACCCAACGTTTTAAAATTTTGGAAAAAATATGGTGTAAAATTAATTTATATGTCTTATTAGCATAGAACAAGTATAGAGTTGCTTGAAACTCTGGTCGGTGCTAGCACGCTGATAGATAAATCATGAAGTACACAAACAGGTAGAATCAAAATTTTAATTCTAGTAAAAAATGGGCTTATTATTATTATTTTTTCACGTTTGTACTCATATGCATGCATATGTACGTATGCATATGTAGAAAGTTATGCCTTTTGTAACTTGTGCCCTAATTATTTACTATTCATTAGATGGACTCCTACTAAAAAAATAGTGATGTGTTATGCAATTTCGATAGCTCAAAAACAAGGATGTAGATATCATCATTTATTAGTAGTTTAGTTCTCCAAATTAATTTCATTGAATTACATTCGAAAATTTCCTTGAGAAGATGTATGATCTTATTCTTTTTATGAGTTTACCTAAATATATAAATACGGTGTAAGAGTAACACTTGTTTGTATAAAGTGAAATCCTGAATATATCAAATTAAATTATTTCAAGTTAAATATAGTAGTGGGAGCTTTCTCTAACTGTAAATACTAAATATTCCCCACTTTGTGGCTTAGTTATTTCTATAGAATTTTAAATTATAAAAGAGGTAAAATCTTGCCTATTAATTACAAGTTATATTATTTAGTTATTTCTATTTTAATATTCTTTTAATCTGGAGAGACAATTTGGCAATATAATTTAAATGAAGTGAAATAAAAAAAATTATTCTATTCAAACTGTATATATTTTTTGCTATTTTTGAGTCCAGTGCTTATAGTAGTATTAGTTAGTTGTATACTATTTGGTTAAGGTATCGAAAAACATATTCATTAATTATCATCATATAGTTGTTGAAGTAAACATGTTTTCTTGGAAATAGAAATATACGGCAAGAACATGGTGAAGGTGGTATAGTTGCAATAGTCATTAATTAAGTGTTGCACTTGCAATTAAGAGACAAAGCGCAACTTGTCCAACTAAATTATTATCAAGTTTTCCTCAGAAATGGTTTAAATATATATTGGAAGAAGAACTTTACATTATTTTTTCCCAAAATAAATTAATTTTCATCAATTTATACAAAAATTTTACCATTGTATATAAATTTATCACCATTATCATTCCATTAACTTTTTTAGATAAATTTTGATTCCAGCGCCACATTTACGACTTGTTTATTGAAAACAATATTTAACATTTTTTCATCATATAACATTTAAGATTTATTAAGTTCTTTAATTTTAAAAATTGTACTTTTCTTTCTGCTTTTTATTATTCTATAATTTGTCATTTGTTATATCCTTTTTTTTTATCCACAAGATTCTGTACTTCCCAAACAAAATTCGATTTTATATTAGTAACACATCAATATGACCTTAATGCTATACCATCATTTTATGCGAAAAAATAGCCATAAAAAATTGTGAAGTTTGATTTTTTTATCTAGTTTCTAAATATTGCAACATAAGTACAAAAATATGACATTTAAGTTACTAATAACCCCATATTATATTTGTGACACATATACATATATACACCTTTGATTTATACAGCTCATAATAATCAATTCTTTTAGACTAGTTTATTTTCTATTAACGAAAACAATGAAAACGTGAAGTCGCTCTTACATAATTTGAAGTTTCAATAATATCAATTAGTTAGTTACCACTATGAAAACAAAAATGATATCCTCTCAACAGGTGCAGGTAAACTATACAAATCAGCTACTGTTAACAGATCATATACAGCATATATATAGAATCGAATGTGGAGTTTTATATTTAAAATAACTTCCCAAACAAAAGTGGAACAAAACATTCATCGACATAAAGAATAATGCTGAGAAAATTAACAATTTTGCCTATATTATGTCTTTTGACCTTTGACTGAGAATAAATAAAAAAACCTGAAGAAGTATTTTTAGGTAGTGGGACACTTCAGAATGGCATGAATCTTACATCTTATAAATCTAGGATTTTTTGCAACTTGACTTTAACATCATAGGCCATGGTCATGAATTTTTGTTTTTACAATCAAAATGGAAAAAGAAAAAGATATCACAACATTTTGGGTTTTCCTTTAGCAAAAATTTGAAAGTTCAAGCAATTTATTTGACACAATATCTCTAATTTATCATAGGTGTAGTCTTAATATAGTGCTCGCCACCATAAAAATAAGATCTATTAACAGTAGCATATCATGTCATATTAGTTGAATTAATATGTATTGAATGCATGATCTTTAATCTCATCATAACTAGATTTATTTGTAATAGTTGTTACAACTGTAAAATTAGATCTGTTTATAAAAGTCGTCGATATGTGTAATCACATCACATCATATCATATCGTATCTCTTTTTAAAAGATTATTATTTTTCAAATCGTCCTTCAAGATTACAATATTTTCAGTCATTTCAAACCTTTTAAAAAGAATCTTACTATTTATATTTTAAAATTAAATCAATTAATGTACTAATGTTAAATATAAGTTTTTCAAGTAATGTCTTACCAGTTATGTAATGCTAAATACTTAGATCATTTTATCAAATTTGAAATAAAACATAAGCATAAAAGACCATAAGACGTTTTTCACTTGTAGACTATAGTACTTTCTTGGCTCGAAATCAGATGCTTCTTTTACAAATTTCTGTTTTTTCATTTCAAGTACAAGTTTTTGCAAACTTCATTCATTGATGAGTTTATTGTAAATGTACAGGAGAGACCACAATAGTTAGGTTGTACGATTTCCATGCTTCTTTTTTACAGAGTTTAGGTTCTCAAAGTTCAGTGTATTTTCATATAAGATTTGAACTATAGTTACTTTTTCTCTCCCCAAGGTAATTCAAAAAAAAAATCTCAAATAGCTAGATAAATTCGTTTCCCTTAATTTAAATAGTTTTGCTAAATGGTACCTAATGTACTGGTATCTACTCTAGAATATAACTACTACAATTCGTATTTTAATTACCTAGACAATAATAGTTTTTTTTTTTTCTGATGAGTATCAGTATCTTGAATACAATCTAACTTGTCCTAAATCTCAAAAGCATCAATTAATTAGTGGAAATGAAGGATGTACACTAAAATCACTCGTTAAGGACATAGTAAATCCAAGTATGGTATATATTCTAATACTAAATACAATGTTTTGTATTGCATAATTATACATTTACTCTAACAATGGTCAGATATATAAGAAACTCAGCCCTCCTACGGGTCGCCAACAGAAAATATTTCTTTTTTGATAAGTCACAACATCCCAACACTCGGCAGATATCTTTGGCTTTATTCTATTTTTTATTTTTTAAGCAAGGAGTTTCTCCATCTAAAAAAACTAATTTCTTCAAATGTAAATAGGAGATGCTAATTCATCTTAGCATCCAACAATCTATCTGAAAATTCAAGATAAGTATTGAAATTTATGTATCAACGCAAATTAATTTGTAGAATCCAAACATCTCTACATTGAATTGAACAATCTGCTTTTTGAGAAGCAACATAAAAAATTGACAATGGCAAAAATGTATGCAACTGCCAAAAAAAAAAAAGAATTGCGATGACAAAAAATGTATGCATCAACACCAAAACAATCTACTATCATGAGGAGTGGAAGATTCTCCTATCAAAACTAAAACCATCTAGAAAACAATTCGAGTGAGATAAATAACTACGACATATGTTCCATAACATTTCTATCATAATATTTTGTGATGAACAATTTCACTCAGTAGCTTCTGAGTTCTTGTGAGACACTAGTATTTTGAAAGGCAACCTCATTAAAGTTGGGAGTGGAATATGAAGGTGTATTGAAAATTAAAGGAAAATCTTACTCCCTAATTGTGTTGTATATATAGTTATATAATCCATGCTCAATGCAACGAGAAAAATCAATATTCAATATTTTGATTGCCTCATCGAAGCCTTTGAAAAAACAATCGTGCAAAAGAAAATGAATATTGAGGATGCTTCTCACTTGATAAAAAAAAACTACAAAGAGGGATTAGAAATGAAAACTAAAGCCACTTAATAAAGAAGAATGGTAAATATTCATGTATAATTTATTTTATTTTATATATATGAACAATCCCTTATGACAAATAAATATGATAGATACTCCATTCAATAAGTTCTGGAAAAAAGGATGCAGGATGTTTCTTTGATTTTGAGTATCAATTAGTAAATGAAATCTTTTCCTAATAACTAATAGAAAGACTTACCAATGAACTTGTAACTCATTAATAGTGGAGTTAACCACAATATGACTTCACTAAAGAGTCGAGATTTTAATTCCGGTGGAGTAAATAAATGGCTAATAAAAAAAAACTAATAGGAAGAGTGTTTCTTTTTCCTCCTTTGATGAATGTAGAAAAACTTCTCAACAAGTATAGAAAAATTTGATTCATAAATGGTAAATGTTATGTGTGGCTAAATAAAAATTCAGCAAGATTAGCTTTTATGTGAAGCAGTATAGTGCTGAAGAAAAGCAATTTTGAAAGACAAAGAGATGGCCAAGTTTTGGATATATAAATTGAAGTGGTAAAAAAAATATGTTGATCTAATAATTAATGCAATCACAGGTAGAAGCATCCAAAAAGGAATCCAAAGTTATATGGTAAATCCAAAGAAATTTTGTATCAAGATGTGGGGCATTGCATTATTTGTGTGGGGGATAGAATTAGCTGAATTTGAAGCTAACTGGGAGGGAATTGAAGTTTTTGATGATATATACATCTACTCAATTTCATGACATGCTTAGTGGTACTACTACTAAGCTTATAATAGTATTAATTAGTAGTTTTCATCATTATAAAACATCGAAAATTTAATTCCTAATATGAGTCAATATATCAAAATAAGATATTTTTTTAAGAAAGGATCTTATTGATTCTTGCATAGAATATCCCAATAATTTTGTACATGGAAACATGCAACATATGATCTATATTCAATTGTGGCTTGTGATGATGAAAAATTTAAGTTTATTGCAATATGATAGCTAGTTGGCAGCAATAATAATACATGAATCCGGATAATTGGCGACATATTTCCGGATTTAATAGTACATGATAGCAATCCTCTAGGAATATAATTACTCAAATGGAGAAAACATATAGAAGAAATGTAACTTACCCATTTCAACTCCCAGCTATGTCTCGACAAACTTCATGCATTAAATCTCTTCTTTACTACAAGTACATTAATTGCTTGAGCAACTACAATGACCAAGATCTCAATCCAAAGCAAGAACACTTTTTTTTTTTAACATGAAAGCAAGAACACTTGATGGAGCACAGCACCAAAATGTTAATTCTTGGAATGCCATATGATATGTATGCAATTCTTGAAATCTTTAAGTACCTGACAATGGACAACAAATCAGTAAGTTAATTACTATATATGTAAACAAACGGTGCACATTATTTGGTTACCAGAAGCAAAAGAATTATTTTATTTGATTCATTTTATCTATCAAAAAAATTCGATTGTAAATCTTTTCAATTAGTTCAAATTGCTCCCATTTGTAAGAAAAAGAAAAAGAAAAGATAGAAGACAAAGATGAAGAAGATTACAAAGAGGAATAATATATGAGAAGTTCTAGACAAAAAAAAAAAAGTAGTAATTATGCACGAAAATTTTTGCAAATTTCTATTACTAATTTTTAATTTTTCTCAGCTAGCATAGAGGAGAAGTACAATCATTAAATTCATTTTGGAATTAGTTGGTTGGAGTTAGATAATAATATAGCTCATCAAACTAATAAATTAACAACTTGATGTCTCCCCCAAGTTGATCAATTATTGAGAGAATCTCTCCTAAACACTTCTTAAGGTAGCTCTACAGTAGACTCTCAATGCAACCCATTGTAGGGTAAAATATATATATACATATAATAGAATGTCAGATACATCACTCCTCTCTAAGAAGACAAAAGAAAATCTGATTCTGGTACAAATAGGTCAATTAAATTAAGTACCTGTATATACAGCATTAACAAAGAAAGGGACTTTATTAACATAATGAAGGAAAGTAAACAATTAAAAAGAGAGACAAAAAATATTACAAACTTAAGAAGCAGACAAACCAGCACAAAGCCATTTTAATATTAGTGTACATATAATTAACTGACCCAATTATGGCTGATGTGCTATTAACAATAGTATTGTTAACAACAACAAACAAAGGACGATGAGCAAGCATTTTGATTTGTATTTGTGTCCTCAAGTATTTATTCATCAAATTGTTTTCTTCAGAATCTGACACATTTGCAAAATAAACTAATGTTCACACATATATATTTTACATTCAAAATAATAATTATTTTTTTTATTTTTTTGTAAATGCTCATATGTTTTGTGCCCATTCATGGCGGGCACGACATAGTGCAGAATCCCGAAAGAGCCAAGATTGTGATTATGCATGAGAGAGAGAAAGAGAGATCTTAACAGTTACATTATCATTGCTATATAGCATTTAATAATATTTGTAAAAAGATTTTCTCAAGTTATAATAATTAATAAGAAAATCTGTTCAAGTAAAGTTTTTTTTTTATTTTTTTTAAACAGTTCTGTTATATATATGTGTGTATCATGTATTCTTCCAACTCTTAAGAAAATAGCTACTGTATAGATTAGGGTTTTGAATAACTCAGTTAGGGTTTAAATTGAATGGAATAGCGAAAATGAAATGCACCATGTTTCTGAAATTACTTCATAATCTGATTAGAAAAATCTCACAATTGTTTTCAATATATTCCAACGCTATTTGCTGTTGAAAAACCTATATTTTAGTCAATTCTAGACCAAATTGAAAATTCTGGTTCATTGTCATGTCAAGAAATTAAATTTTACAAGTAAAACTTATCAATCACTAAAAAATTTACCATCATTTTCTAGGAAGAAAACACCTACAGTAACCATAGATTATTGCAGAGGAAAGCTTGGACTCTCATCGGTAGATGAGGCTTTCATAGGATTATTCCTCTTCTTCTTCTTCTTCTTGTAAGGAATTCCTCTTGCCTTAGCTTGAGAGTCCCTAACTTCACGCAAGTAAACTCTAATCGCGCCACTGGCAAAAGGGTTTGCCTCTCTTAATCCACCGTTTTCTTCGTAGGCTGCCCTAAGCCGGCCGATTAGGGCATCAAGGCTGCCCCAAGCTTGCTTGAGAGGACAAGTACATGGCCCAGGCGGCTCCGGCTGCCCGTAAAACACACACCCTTGTAAGTGCACCTTAGTCTTGCCGAATTGATCGAGGTATCGGAGAAAATCAAGAACATGGTTTGCATTGCATTGAGATAACACCACTGGGGGCCTCTGGTTCCTCAAGTATTGACCAAAAGTGTTCCAATCACGCCTCTTTTGGGACTCGTATCGGCTTAATGTTGGCGGATTTTGCTGATCAGTAGCATTAGTACTCGATCTTGATGATCCTTCTGCTATATCTTTCCCTTTGTTACTAGCCATGTTTAAGAAATAGTGCTCTTTGTATGCACTGTAGTGGTAATATAGTACAGTTTTTGAGCTGGTTTAGAGAAGGAAAAAGAAAGAATATTTTGGTGTGAAGTGGAAGAAGAAGAAGAAGAAGAAGAGGAGAGAAGAATTTGCGAGGGGTAATTAAGTGAATAAGTATTGATTAAATAAAATAAAAATTAATTAAAGAGAATTGAAGATCACATCATATGGGGCTAATGAGGAGACATGGCATGGGTCCTATGAAAGTGCTTTAGGTTCTCTTTTTCTCGCCATGACATAATTTTCTTCCCTTAATGGCACTATTAGCAATAGCTAATACTTTATTTTCTATATATCTATTATTGTGTTTCCATCAACCAAGCAATCATTATCGGGTACATATTAGTCTAATTAGTACCTATTTTGGGTTTTATTAGGATGACCTTGGTAAATTAATATCTAACTTATTAATAATTGACTCAGTAGTTAGCATGCTGGAAGAGTAATCAATTATCAAATTATGAGTTTTTTTATAAAAAAAAAAGACAAGTTTGAATATATAAAAAAAAAGAACTTGCCAAAATAAAATATATCATCATTACTTTAATTTTTAAAGATGTTTGCTCATTTTAGAAAATGAAATTAATAACCAAATCTATATCAATTATATAATTTTCAATTGTGTTTAATTACACTTGTTTTAATTAGGGATGGGGCTTGCAAGGTTTATTACTTAATTTAGCAAATGAGTGAATGGTACATGGGATCCGTAACCTTTCCTATAAGATGATAAGATGTATGGTAATCCTTCTTATTCACATGATCTAATCATATTTTTACACTCTTCATACTAAAACCCTTTGATTTGCTTGATGGAAACCCACTTTAGGAAAGTTGTTTTGAATAACTTGGCCCTCATTATATTAACAACGTTGGGTCCATCTCCTACAAACGTAGGGGGGAAAAGGGGATTTTTTTTCCCCTCTTATTTGAAAGTGGAAAATGACTTCAAATGGCCTCATAGAGTGATAATATTGCATATTCAGACTTTGTTTGATAGTCTTAAGAGCCACATTTTGTTTTATTTTATACTTAATATTGAATATCAATTTTTTTTACAGTTCATGAATGTTTTTTTCTTGACATTAATCAGGAACATAATTTTTATTATAAATAACTCGAAAATTCATCTCGCTCAAATTTTATTAATTCGGTAGCAAGAAAAAATTTCCAAGTTTAATCTGAGCCAACAAATAGACATAGGTATGGGGAAAAAAATTTCAAGTTTAACTTGGAATAAAAGTCAGAAAGAGAACTTGATGAACAGTAGGATATTTTATGAATGGATATATATCTGAGGTTAATACTTACTATTGTAAAAAATTTCTATAATTTAGTAATACTCAACTAAATTCGTCCCAATTTTAAATATCGTTGATTTCAACTCTTAATAATAGATAATTAAAAATTAAAAAATCCCTCCACTAATGCTTGGGGGAAAAAGGAAGGGAAATTAACGATTCCATCCTTGAAGTTTAGGGAAATTAACTAATGCATCCTCACATTAATTTTGAAAACCCTAGTAGTAAGTCCCTGACGTTAAAATTAAACTCACAAAACTAATGTGTTTGGTGAAAGACTATTGTAGCGTATCACCACCCACTCGTATCTTTCTTTCTCTTCTTGATCTTGCTCTCTGTCTGAAGAGCCATATCTGAACTTAGTGAGTTGACTAAGTCTCGCTACCGCAGCACCTCATTAGGGGCTAGCAACCTATAGAGCTATCCATCAAGCTCTAATGCTTGACTAAAACTCAGTACCAAGAGATTAAAAATTCGTGGCAATATCGCTCTCCCCTGAGCTAGAACCATGGCCAAGCGAACTTGGGACTACTCCCATGTCTACTGGGCTACCCCTGAGGGGTCTATCTCTATTAAGCTTTATGAAATGAATACATTGACGATGTATGAATGAGGTCGTTCTTTTTGTCTTAGTTAAGCTTTGTAGATTGTGGAAATGAGATATCCATTTGGATTTGACATTGACAATGATAGTTTGGAGTGTTGATTGAGGTGGTGGTGATGGAGTTTGAGATGGTGGTGGCTCTAGTTTGAATTAGGGAGAGTGACTAAGCGGAGGTACAAATTGATGGAGAGGGTAATTTATAATGAAATTTTATCTTACTTAATATTTGTTGACACATCAATAATTTTTTAACTAATTAGTAAAAACTAGTTATAAATTATTTTATCAGCTCAAAAACAAAACCGACGGACCAAAGTATTTTGTGAAAACAAAATGCGAGGATGAACGAAAGGGGTTTTCAAAAGGCGAAGATGTACAAGTCAATTTAACTAAATCTTCGAGACGAAATATAGTTAATTTCCAAAAAAATAAAGATTGATTCTGTATATGTCGTACGTGTAATCTCATGTATGGTAGTTATAAAATCAATCTCACTTGTGTCTTGTAATGTTGTAAAAAGAAAATATTTTAACGGATTTTTTGTTTGGGATCGTGATTGATACGTTAAAGAAACTAATAACCATTTTTATATGCCCTACTTAACAATTACAACTTGAATTTAAAATATTGAATAAGTTAACTAATCGATCTCACTTTTTTTTTTAATCAAACTTGGAGCCCATCCTCTTCCCATAGTATGTAGGAAGAGGATTAAAATATATATTGACCATATTATATATGTGTCCATACATACTGTGATGATTCGATGATGCTTCAGTTTCTGTAGCTTTTGCAACGCTTTTCGGCTTGGACATACTAATTGGTTTCAATATTTGTCCTTGGTCTATGAATCCATGTATATTTTATATTTAGAACATTTGTCAATTAAACAACAAATTTTTTTACAAGGTTAATATATATATTTATATATATATATATATAAAAGCTTTAAAAAGCTTTCGTCGCCCACGCTTCATAGGCGATCAGTTAATTGAATTAAATGCGTTTCATGACCCTTACATGTGTCTACGTCGCTTAGGTTTTCAGAATTACTAAAGTTTAATTCATTAATTTATCTCTAAGTACTTTGGGTGATGATTATACCCATATGGGCCCAACTTGACGTTTTTCTTTAACCAGCTCTTTGAATGGATCGCTTCCACGTGTTCCAATTATAGCAAATCCGCCAGCGCAAGAAAAATATTCTCAAAGTGACGATTTTTTCAATTATAGCAGATATGTGAAACTCATATAAGAAGAATTCAAACCACATGTTAGCACCACATAAAATACAACAACTTCTATCCTAGACCAACAATTTGTTAGTTTAGTTATTAACATGCTAGCTCTAAGTTAAACACCACATAAAATACAACAACTTCTACCCTAGACCAACAATCTGTTAGTTTAGTTATTAACATGCTAGCTCTAAGTGACTTGTCAAAAATTATGACGAACAGCATGACAACGTACATTTCCATCAAATAAAGTATGGACAATGCATTGATGGTATTCGATGTGGTTGGACCGTCATTTTCTCAACGTTCGGAGGTGGTTCCAAATTATGTGGAGGAAGACCCCAATCCATAAGTGCAAAGGATGTATAACATATTAGCCATTGCTGATAGACTGTTGTGGCCTGGACATGATATTAGTTAGTTGCGGACCGCAACAAAGCTTTTGAACATCAAAGCTGAGTTAAACTGGATTGTGAGAAAGTACAATAGTATAACACATGAAACACGTCGTGTGTCCAACCCAGAGATTTAATTACTTAACATGTTTTACAGCACAAAGAAGTTGATGAAGGGCTCGGGCTACTTGTGCAGAGGATTTCCCACTACAAAATGTTGTGACGAATTTGTCACAACGTGTTGCGACCGATTGGTTGCAAGATGTTGGGACTGATTGGTCATTACCTTGTCTAGACGCAGACGGGTGACTCCGTACTTAAAGTTGTGACAAAAAGTTGACCCGTCGCAATATTGCCATGAATTTTGTTGTAAAAAATTTTTGCGATGCATTTTTTTGCAACGAAATTATGTGACAAATTGCTGGTCGCAACATTGACCTTGCAACAAAATTCCTTCCGTTGTTCACAATTTGATCAATTTTTTGTAGTGACTTCTAATTCCATCAACAATTTATGATATAAATAAATCCAAAAAGTAGAAGAATCAAGTTTGAACACTCTTCATTGTCTTTAGCAAGGCATATTTACAATGTGACAGCTCAAAATTATTAGTGGCTAATTATAAAGTTTTGTTCAGTAGCAATCACTAAGCTAGAATTTTGTGTCATTCGCAAGTTATGATTAAGCCTTCTCAAATTGGTTAACGACTGTGCTGTGACTTTAACATTTTCCATTATATGGCAGTCACTGCCATTGCTAGCACAATCACCTCTTACCACTGCTGATAATGCTTATTGATACTAAATCAGATCTAATTGTACTGCTGTTAGTGATGTTTTTGTTTTTTGCCGATCTTACTTGCTTCCTTTTCCTTCCTCTCTTTTGGACATTTTAGCACTACATGAATAAGTTGCAAAAGATAACAAAATTGCCCCTGTATTCTGCTTCTGAATTTCTAGTAATTAATTATGTGACTATACATTCGTTTCAGTTTTGAGGACATGAACACAAATAATTGCGCCATCAGGGTGGTTGTCCAAGTGATGAATCTCTTCCCTTCTTCATGAGATTGTTGATTTAGCCATTACAAATGTAAACAATAATTACAATATTGTTTAACGATTTTAAAACCCACCCACATGGTCTCACAGAGTTATTGTTTGTTTAGAGTATATTTATTTAACATATCATTATTTACACGGTCATTTTTTCTATTTTTATTGTACAATTTATTCAAATAATCTAATTCTGCTCAATCTACCTAAACTATAAGTGTGAAAATCATTTAGACTTATGCAACAAGTATATATCCTGCGAAGACTAAATTTGACTTTTCAATAGATCTGTCACGACCCATTCCAGGGACCGCGACCGGCGTACGAGGAGAACCGTCTATGGAAGCCCGACCCATCTCGCACAAGCCTCGGAGAACATAAACCACCCAAATTCATATTATTAATTGGCTTATTTACCGTATTAAACATTTTAGCATGGACACTTTTTTCAAAAATAATATTCTCGAATATATAATTACAATATAATTGTAATAACAAAATACTAAATAAATAGTTTAAGAAAAATCGTTAAACATTTGTTTAACAAATGCAAATCCATAACTCACTACCCAGTGTGGAGCAACTAACATAACCCAATTCGGCCCCAACAATAGGACACTCACTGAGCGCGGAAGAACCAAACGTCCGCTATCAACTACCTGAAAAGTGAAGTAGAACAAAGACAA
>CAODLS012162203.1:0-13869 GCA_948243855.1 Flueggea neowawraea
TCTAACAAAAATCCATTCAAATCCAACCTTTGTTCATCATTTTCTTGCTCAAATTGGAAACCTTAGCTCCAACAATATCTATTTCGTTCTTCCAAGTTTTAGCCAAAATAAATGCTCAAAATAAAAGAAAGAGAGGAAATAGGACTTGATTCTTACCTCAGTGAATGATGAGGAAAGGATGGGAGGCAAAGAGAGTGAGGAAGGGGGGGATTTGTGAAGGAGAGAGTGAGGAAGTGAAAGAGTGAAGAGAGGGACCGGGTAAGAAAATAAAAAGGGGTGGTTGTGTTTTAATGGACAGCAGCCAAAACGACTGCTGTCCAATTTTTTTTAAAAAAAAACCGGGTATTACAGTCACTATGGTCATTGACACTGGAAGCGAGCTCTCATGGCTTCATTGTAACAATTCCGGGTTAAATCCGGAAAGTTTCGGCCCGAACCACTCCACTTCTTACCAGCCTGTTCCGTGTTCTTCGCCATTTGCATGAACCAGACCTGAGACTTCACTATACCCGCTTCTTGTGACGCCAAAAATCTCTGCCACGCCACTCTTTGTTATGCTGATGCTTCGTCCTCGGAGGGAAATCTCACGTCCGACACGCTCCACTTTGGTAACTCCGATATTTCGGGTCTAGTTTTCGGGTGTATGGACTAATTTTTAGTTCCACCCCAGTGGAGGACTCAAAGAATACCGGTTTAATGGGCATGAACCGTGGGTCTCTCTCTTCTGTTTCGCAAATGGGGTTTCCAAAATTCGCATATTGCATATTGGGAACCGATTTCTCAGGCCTCTTACTTCTCGGCGACTGCAATTTCAAATGACACACCGTTGATTCAAATATCTACTCCATTGTCTTACTTCGATCGTGTGGCCTACACCGTCCAACTCGAAGGCATCAAAGTATCGGGTAAGTTGCTTCCAATACCCAAATCACATTCCTTCTAGGACCGGCCTACACTGTATTATGAACCGAGTTTCTGAAGCAAACCACAGGGGTATTAACCGTTTTAGACGACCCGGATTTCGTATTCCAATGAGCATTGGACTTATGCTGCCGGGTTCCACTGAGTCAAGGGTTTATACCTTTGTTACCGTCGGTCGCATTGGTTTTTAGCGGAGCCGAAATGATGGTTTCGGGTGAGCGGGTATTGTATCGGTTCCGGGCGAAATTAGGGGGAGTGATTCAGTGCATTGCATGTCATTTGGGAACTCTGACTTATTAGGTGTGGAGGCTTACGTGATTGGTCATCATCATCAACAGAACGTGTGGATGGAATTCGATCTTGAGAAATCAAGGGTCGGTTTGGCTCAGGTACGGTGTGATCTGGCTGGTAGGAGACTTGATTAGTATGATGGTTCCCACAAGAAGAGATTTTTTTTGGGTTTTCGTAGGAGACGGCGACGTGTGTTTGTTCTAGTCTTACTGTTATGTTCAGTAGTTTTAATTGCCATTTACTTCAAGGGCCACCTTATTATTAATATGGTCCTTAATGAAAGATTTTTCTATAAAATAAATAAAGAAAAGAGTGACTATATGTGATTTATTGTTTAAAAGTGAGAGTACGAGACTAATTTGTATGTAGCTAGTTAGGATTTTCATATAAATATTTGTTATGTAAATTAGGTATAAGATTAGTGAATCAAAATAATTATATAAGGCTCGTTTGTTGAGGATAATATATAACAAATTTTATAAAATATTTAATATTTTATTAAAAATGTATTATTTTTTTATTTTACATTCATTATTAATTATTATAAAATATTATATATTATATATTATAACATCAAATGAGTCCATAATAAAAAATAAAGAGTAGTATTTTTTTTAATGGAGAATAGTACTTCTTTGTTGTGTCAAAAGATGTTTTTTTTCTCCTTTTCTTTTAAATCTCCATAATTCCGGGTTAATTTCAGAATAATTTTTTTTACCTAGACATATCCTTGCCTTAGGTGGGGTGAGGGAAGAATGGTTTAGAGATGCCCACCATGCAGTTCTCCTTATGAACTGGGCAACATGCTGAAATGGTGCTATTGCAGCTCTTTCTTTTAGGATCGATCTTTCTTCTTCTTTTTTGACATAAAAAAAGGGTAGAGAAGATCAGTTGTAGCTACCCCCAGTAGACGTGACTATGTAGGTTATCTCCCCATTGTGGGATGTTCGATAGAGTCATAGCTAAAATCTGTAAGGTGATAAAGTTTCGTCACCCCAAACATCTGTCAAGAGCTAAACGGACAATGGGCTATCAACCTTGTTCAAATTCATGACCAAACTCCATTATTACGAAGACAACAAGCCACTCTCCCTCTTATAGCTCGAACCTGAGTCATACGAACAAGGAATACACTTCCTTACTGTTGGACTACCTTCTGGGAGGTGTGTTTCAATTATGGCTTCAGTTCTCCCATTAAATTACAGTATGGACAAAGTAGACTCATGGAGACTTAATTTCTCAAGACAAATGAATATTTGTTTGGTTATCAAACTTAGACTGTCAATTTTCGACACGACATGAAGTTAAACGGATTAGAGTTGACCATAAACAGGTTCGGGTCATAAACACGAGAAAAAAATGATTAAACGGGTTCAACTCGTTTACTTAATCGGGTTAAATGGGTTAACAAGTTATTCAACCCGTTTACAGCCCGCAGATCCGTTTAACTCGTTTACTTAATTTCTTTTATAAAATATTTAATTTATTATTCTTATTATGTGTGTGTATATATCATATTATATAGGTACAAGGAAAGAAGATATGAAGATTATTAAAAATGATAGTTATATTTATGTAGAATTAAATTTATTAAAATAATTGTTTCATATTTTATGTTGAAAATTATAACTTTTTAATGAACATTATAATTTTAGTTGTTTTGTATTTGATTTATCTTTATTTAGAACATTATTGTGTTGGTGGATATTATAAATGAATATTTATTGTTTTAGTTGAATTTATTTTAATGTTAATTGCATATTTGTTTGTGTATTATAAATAGGTTAAACGTGTTGAATAGGTAAAACGTATTAAACATGTCTTATTGTGTTAAATAGGTTAAACGGGTTAACCCATGACATATGACTTGTTAACAATAAATGGGCCGTGTCGTGTAACTCATTTATTAAACGGATCGTGTTCGAAATAGCGTTAAATAGATTTGGGTCGTAAATGAGTCAAACTGTTTAAAATTCAAATCATAAATGGGTTGACCCGTTTAGACACAAACCTATCTAACCCGAATTGCCACTCCTAATCAAACTGGTTGTCTAGGTTATTCTTATTTAATTAAAAAGAACATGTAATACCAACGTTGGTGAGTGTTTGGATCTCTTGAATAGACGCTCGAGTTTGAATTAGTGGAATCCGTTATAATTTATATCGAGTTTACTGTGTCGAGGGAGTCGCGTCTCCCAATTAAAAAAAGTGGTTGTCTCTATATTATGACCTCTACGGTATCTTGGAGGAGAATTAAAAAGATAAAACATTAATCTGCTATTTACAAAAACTGAATATGCATTGATTTCAAAAAAAAAAACTGAATATGCATCATCCCAGAGTGAATTAAAAAAATAAAACAAAGGGAAAAAAATCATGAAATGGGATGATAATTAATTGGCTCCCATATATTTAGGACAACATAAGGCATATCTTCCTCATATTCAAGTCAAAGAGAACGTCTTTTTTTTTATAAGTCGGTCAAGAGAGAACATTAATTGCTACAAATTGAATTTGAACTTTTATTTTTTGGTGGTGGGAAGCACATTAGACAAATGGATTCATATACTCTAGGTATACCTTAACTTCTTTCTTGCATGCCCATCACTTAAATACATGAAATGAAAATAGCTCATCAAAAAACCGTGAAAACAACTGTTCTCTCGTTAAAAAAAAGATTAATTACATGATAGACTTCATTATCGACCTTTTCTTCTTCAATTAGACACCACTTGCGACTTTTCTTCTTAAACTAACGAACCCAAACTATTTTTCTTAGGTGTGTGGCAAAATTTGACAGTTGAACGGATAAATCTCTTAACGCATACAGAGATTTTCAGAAGGATAAATCCCTATTTAATCTTCAAAATTTCTTATTTTTCTCACTCCACTATTACCTTTCCTTTTCTCTCTCTTTAATTTTTTTGCTCTCCCCCCTCTCTCTTCTCCCCCGTCTACCTCTCTTTCCTTTCTTGTTTGTCTCTCTCTCCTCTCGATCTATATCCCGCCTCCTCAACCTTTTTTCTCCACATTCTTCGCCTCAACCTTCTTTCTCTGCGTTCTTGCCTTCTTTGCGGTCTGATATGCCTTCTACATGCTCCGATCTGTATTCTCCATTGCAGTTGTTAGCCTTTTCGTCTCGTCGGCGTCGCAGTTCTTGGTTCTCCGTCACATCGCTAGCCTTTCTTCACTTGTCCCCTTACTTTCCACAGCTTGTCACAACTAGATCTGATTTCTAAGAGTCGGCCTTCGACGGTGTAGAGGATGTCACGCCACCGTTGTTGATCTTTTTCGTTGTTAGTTGAAATAATTAAATCGAAACCCTAGAAAATGTGATTGATTTCAGTTAAATTCAACCCTAATGTGTAGGAGTAGGTTTATTGTTTAATGTTTCATTCTGTTTTTTTATTTAAGTTTATATTTTTAGGTTTATTTAAGGTTAATATTGATTTAATTTTTATTAAGTTGATATTGTATTGATTTTGAGTTGATTTTTATTCAACGTTGATATTGAGTTGAAAACCAGATGAAATTGTGTTTTTTTAGGTTGTGTTTTAGTATTTTAAAAGTTTTTAAAATTTTCTTAAGATTGATTTAGGATTGTTTTAAAATGTTTAAGGGTGAATTACTATTTCGTACCTGTATTATAGCGTATTAGCCGTTTTTATCGTCCAGTTTTGAAAAGCCTCATATTTAATCCTTGTCGTTAGGCGTCGTTTTTGCCGCACCCAATCCTTCGCCCTGTCTTCAGCTTGTTACGCTCTGTGACTCATCGTTTTTGCCAAACGACCGAGCCCTTCTTTTTCTTTTTTACTTTGATGATTTTTCATTTTTTTTGTTTTTCTCTCTTTTTTTCTCTTTTTTTATAGATAACTCCTTTTTGGGATGTTCGAGAGTCGATACGTCAATCGAGATGTTCAAGAGTCAGCACGCCGTTTGAGATGTTCGAGAGTCGACACGTCGTTCGAGATGTTCGAGAGGACTTGTTGTTGCTGTTATGAACCAAACCACTTGTCGTTGATGTTGCGGACCAGACCACTTAGTATTACTGTTGTGGACCAGATCTCTTGTCGTTAATGTTGTGGATCGGACCACTTGCCGTTGCTGTTACCCCCACCACCACGTGAGTGTTCAGTAGTCGCTCCTTGGAGGACTTTATCCCCGCTATCGAGTGGGTGTTCAGGAGTTGCACATTGGAAGGCTTCACCACTGCTATCGAGTGGGTGTTCAGGAGCTGCACCTTAGAGGATCATGGCTCATTGTTGTGGCTCAAGGCTCGTGGCTTAAGGTTTGTGGCTTGTGGCCTCATCAAGGTCACCGATCGCCTTGTCGAGCTCACCAACTCACAAAGTCCTTCATCACCAACTCTTCTTGCGAGTTCACCATCTCAACTTCAGCGGAGTTCAGCTCATCCTCAGCAGAGTTCATCTCCTCCTCAGCAGAGTTCAACTCCTCTTAGCGGAGTTCATCTCCTCCTGAGGTTCAACATCTTGACCCCATATCGTAGAGTTCGTCATCTTCTCGTGGAATTCACATTCTCGAGAGGTTCAATATTTTTTCATGGAGCTCAACTCCTCGGGAGGTTCAAAATTTCCTCTGGAATTTCACCTCCGCAGAAGGTTCAACATTTCCTCAGAAAGTTCACCTTAACGGGAGGTTCATCATTTCCTTGGGAGGTTCACCATTTCTTCGGAAAGTTCGTAATGAGGTCTGAGCTAGAATCAATTATTTTTTACGGCTCTTGTTTGTGTGCTTTTCTTTCTTGCACTTATATGCATCGTTGTTTCCCAATCACATGGCCAAATGAATTTTTGGTCAAGTGATTTTGTGGAGTCTTAGTGGTGGTAGGAGTTAATTCGTTTGTTGAGGATGAAGTAGAAAAACTATTACGTGTGCCCATGACAATACCACTTGGGGTTTCACTTGCCACACGTCTAAGCGAGTACACTATAGCATGTATGACAACACCACTTGAGGTTTCACTTGTCACACGTGTGCGATGTTCAATTTTCCACTGCGTGTGTTCTACAATGAGTGTCCGGTTCCCCGCAAGCTTCGTGCTTCATTGTCACATCGCAATCTATCTTTTCATCTCTTGGTGAGAGCTCGGTTTTCAGCAAGCTTTTCTACTCACATATTTGTTACGTGAGAGCCCAATTTCTTGCAAGCTTTTCTACTCACTTTACGCTTTCGTCACGTGAGAGCCCGATTACTCGCAAGCTTTTCTACTCACGGTTTAGTTGTTTTCCATTTGAGAGCCCGATTACTCACAAGCTTTTATACTCATGCTACATTCCAATGGTTTCAAGATGGTTCTTGTGCGTTGATGGTGAGGAGCCAATGCTCATATTCACTCTATGTTCTTATCACTTTTGGTTACATAGGCTTGGTTTCCCGCAAGCCTTTTTTGTTTTGTGTGGCCAAGCACTCGACTTGCCTTAACCTATTCTTCATTCACAAAAGTAGCTATTTATGCATGAGAAAGAAGAATGATACTCATTAAATAGAAAATTATACAATAAAAGTTCAACAAAACCTCAAAGTATTCAATCTTTTACCACCATCTAAAGTATACTTAAAAGACAAAGTGCGACATTTCTGGTGGAAGCATACCTAGTTGCCCCATGCTGATCACTTCTTTGATCATCATTACTTCTTCAATGCCTTGTTTTATTGCTTGCCTCCCCTTTCGATGCTTTATCATCAACAAATTGGTCTAAGTGCCCACCTTGAACCAAGTTTTCAATTTTATTCTTTAGTTCTCGACACTTGTTCATAGAGTGTCCACTCGCATTGGTACCGGCAATAGGCGTCCACATTTTTTCCTAGAGGCCCTTCAGTTCTTGGGGGAACGGAGATGAGTCCAGACCCCTCTATCGTCGTTAAGATCGTTGACCTCGACTCATTCAATGGTGTGTACTTCTCGAAGTGGCAACTGAAGTGTTCTCTCGAGTCTCCCTACTTTTCTTTCTTTCTGTTTGGTTCCTCCTAAGCCTCTCACTCATTCCTTTTTCTTCTCTTAGTCTTCCTTAGTTCCCACAATCTTCATGACCTCAGCCTACAGGATATACTTGTTGGCTCGTACGAAGACGTCGGCCAAAGTTTTCGACTGGTCAAGAGACAACGACTCATATAGCTGTACTGATTGTGTCCCTTTCAACATCGCAGCCACCGCTACTCCAGGTTGTTGATCATGGGCTTCGAGAGTGGCATTCCTGAATCTATCCACATATTATCGTAGAGTCTCCTTCTTGCTCTGCCTCAAGCTCAATAGGTACGTAGCGTCCTTCTTGCGCTTGCTGTTAATGACGAAGTCGTTGATGAACTCCTTTCTTAACTGATCAAAATAGGAAAGAGACGTCTCCTTCAGTCCGTTGAACCATGACCGAGCATGATCCTTTAGTGTGATTGGGAACGTACGACACATGATGACATCCTCCCATCAATGAAGCATCATGATAGCTTCATAGTTCTGAACATGCTCGTACGTGTCCTCCTTTCCTGAGAAAGTCGACAACGAGGGCATCTTGAACTTTGGAGGAAATGGTTTTCCAATGACCTCTTTAGTGAATGGAGATTTTGCCTTCTGTTGCTCCTCCTTCGCGGGGACCAACTTCTTCTTCTCGAGGACTTCCTCAATCATCTTCCTCATGTTCGCCGCTTCCTGAACACTCATCGAAGACTGAGGCTCCACTTCAACCTTCTTCGGAGGAACTCGTGTTTCCCCTCTATAGGTGTTCTCCACTACCTAGGGGTAGTGATCTCTTTTAACCTCAACAAGTGCTCTGGGGACAGGAACGTCGAGATGCTCTTGAATAGATGGAGGATTTTGTTGCTTAGGCACTTACGTAGGCTGACGATGACTCTGCTGAGGAGCGTCGCTTCTTTTTGGTACTCCTACACTCTGAGCACTTTGGGCGTAAGCACACAATGTGGGTGGAAGTTGCGCCTGAGGAAGAAGTTGCTGAAGCAAAATCGCCATCTCGCACAAGGCTTTCTGGTTCTCTTCATTCTGTCTCCTTAGCACCTCGTAGTCAGCGAGTGGAACAGTAGGAATGATAGTTCCCCGAGGGAGTCTCAAGTCAATATATATTTTGACAGAGTATTGGTGTTTTTGGAGAGTAGAGCCTACCTCATGTGTTGTTCTCGAAATCTATTTATAGAATGGCGGGTTGAGGAATTAATTCATTGTAACGTCTTTTCTTAATGAAGAATGTAACGTTCGCCGTTACATTCTTGTCATTAAAAGTATACTAGTGAATATTTATCCCCATGCCATATCACCAATAATTTCCTTTCTACTCATTGCCTTGTGTACTTATTGGTTTTTTCCTCAACTGGTTGTCTCTCAGCGACATGGCATTACTCGGCATTACAAGTTTGATGTATGTATCGTTGATCTTTTTGTTTCATCGATATAGTCATTGTCTTTTGTTGGTTTCAGAAATCGAATTCTCGATTCCTTAATTTGATATATGGATTGGTAAAATGAGATTACTAGAATATCTATAGTTCTTAATTTGGAGTTACCAGTTTCGACTAATATTGCTTGGTTTATTTTTTTGGCAGGCTAAGCTACAAAATGTAACAAGGTTGTGCAAAACAAACAGTATTGCAACAATCAATGGTCAATTTCCAGGGCCTAGAATCATTGCAAGAGAAGGTGATACGCTCTTAATTAAGGTCGTTAACCATGTTAAGAACAACATAACCATCCACTGGTAAGAAACACAATGCACTCAATTGTTTAAGATTAATTTATATTTACTCTAATGTAAAATTTCAATTTTGAGGACAGATATGGAATTAGACAACTAAGAAGTGGATGGCAGATGGACCTGCTTACGTTACTCAGTGCCCAATTTAGACAGGACAATCCTATGTTTATAACTTCACAGTGACAGGGCAAAGAGGAACTTTGTTTTAGCATGCTCATATTTCATGGCTAAGGGCTACCCTTTATGGACCCATTGTGATCCTTCCTAAGAAACATGTTCCTTACCCTTTTCCCCAACCTCACAAAGAAGTTCCTATCATTTTTGGTAATTAATGGATTTCAAATTCTTTGAATCAACTCGAAGATCCTTGCTTTGACCTTTAATGGTTGACAAATTTTCCTGGAAATTATAGAGGAATGGTGGAAAGCTGATACAAAGGCAGTTATTAACCAAGCAACACAAACTGGTGGTGCACCAAATGTTTCTGATGCTTTTACCATTAATGGTCTTCCAGGACCCTCATACAAATGTTCAGCTAAAGGTAAGAGTTCGAATTTCTTTTAACTCGTTAGTACTGAAGATGACTTCAATGTTAATTAACACAAAAAACTTGAACATCAATTGACGCATATACATTCAAGCTGAAGGTGAACCCAGGAAAAACATCCCTCCTCCGTTTAGTCAATGTTGCACTTAATGACGAGCTCTTCTTCAATATTGCGAACCACACACTCACTGTGTTGGAAGCTGATGCTGTTTATGTCAAGCCATTTAAGACCAACATTGTACTCATAACTCCTGGGAAAACCACTGATGTTTTGCTCAAGACCAAAGCCAAGGCTCCGAATGCTAAATTCCTCATGTCTGCTAGGCTTTATGCAGCAGGCCCTGCGGCTTTTGACAACACGACCACTACTGCAATTCTTGAATATGAAAACCCTTCTGTTTCAACCTCAAAGAACAAGAACAAACTTCCTCTTCTTAGACCTTCGGTTCCATTCTTTAACGACTCAACATTTGCCATGAAATTTAACAAGAAAGTTGTTAGCTTGAACAATGCAAAATTCCCTGTAAAAGTACCCAAAAAGGTTGATAGGAAGTTCTTCTTCACTGTTGGATTAGGAATACTTCCTTGTTCACAAAACCAAAAATGTCAAGGACCCAACAACACGAGACTATAAACAATGTGTCATTTGTTTAACCAAACATTGCCTTACTCCAATATCATTTCTTCAACAAATCAAAGGGCTTTGCACAACTGATTTCCCTACCAACCCACCATTCAAATTCAACTACACAGGTAGCAACATTGTGGCTAGTAGTGGTACTAAAGTAGTGGTGTTGCCTTTCAACACAAGTGTGGAATTGGTGATGCAAGATACTAGCATCATCGGTGCTAAAAGTCACCCTCTTCACCTCCATGGTTTCAACTTCTTTATTGTTGGTCAAGGTGTTGGCAATTTTGACCCCAAGAATGACCCTGCCAGGTTCAACTTAATTGATCTTGCTGAGAGAAACATTGTTGGCGTGCCATCTGGCGGGTGGGTCGCCATCCGATTCCTCGCTGACAATCCGGGTAAGTTTCAAATATTTTGACGAATTCAAGTAGTTTAAATGATAACAAGTATCTTTACGTTTTAAATGCTTAAAATTAATCAAATCAACATGACATAAAACCTTTTGATTTATTAACAAGAAAGATACACCTTTTGATTAATTATTTTATCTGTGAACGGGTTCTAAATCAGAATTTGATATGAGCAGGAGTTTGGTTTGAGCAGGAGTTTGGTTTATGCATTGCCACTTAGAAGTACATACTAGCTGGGGACTGAAGATGGCTTGGGGAGTCATAGATGGAAAACGGCCCAAACAGAAGCTAACACCTCCACCCAAGGACCTACCCAAGTGTTAAATTTCATTTTTGGCACTCAATTTTGGCACATGTGATATACATTTTTTTAATCTTTTTTATAAATTACATATATTTTTAATTCATGTGTTACTTGTAATGCCCGAAATGGGTAGTTGACAAAAGAAAAGAGTTTTGTAGGGCTCTTATAGTTATAGGCGATGGTAATTGCTATACCAACCCATAAAGAGATGGCTGGTGGGGTTTTCTGTTCTACTTCTTTTAGGATTGTAATGCCAACTATTCAATTCTTCTATGAAAGAAACCTCAGCCAAAATCAATTCTTTTTTATTTTTTTGTTTATCTTTTTATTTTTTGTACAGCCTCACTAGGAGATATGCCTAACTCTATCTGGGATGCCGCTCAAATTAGGGATGTCATGTATCAACCGGAGAGTGTCCAACCACTTGAACAACTTGATGTGGCTTGTTAGTTACATTTCTTCATGAAATAGTTTCTACCATGAGAAATGATATTGAAAAATATATTATTATATAAATTATTTTTCATTAAAGTTATGTAATAACGAAACAAGTTTAGCATTTAAGTCAGAATCACTCAACATTAAAATGACATATGATAGAGATTTAAAAAAGCAATTAAAGAATAGTTTGGAATCAAAATACACATACAATAGCAATAAAACAATTAATTAAATCACAATTTTTTTTCTGATCATAAGATCAATTAAACTCTACGCATTTTTACAATAAACTTAATCACTTAAACTAACAAAAATTAACTAAAATTTGTATTTTAATAATACTTGAACATAATAAAAAAATGCATTTATTAATTTATTACATTTGATTACAATGCAGTCATGCAATTTCTAAAATCACATAGAGTCATAACTAAACTAATTAAATAATCAAAATATTTTTTAACCAAATATTTCAAATTTCCATTTAAAAAAATCAACTTTCTAATAATCAAATTTTTTAAGGAAATAATCAACTTATTAAAAAAAATTTCTAATAATCATTCAAAAAAATTAATCTCCATTCGTAAGTCGTAAACAAAAAGAAAAAAGAAAAGGCCAAAGATGTAATAAAGAAAAAACAAAATACAAACAACGGCGAGCAGCAATAAAAGCAGCAACCTCTCTCTTGGAAAAGAACTCTCGCATTTCCCGCAACAACCACTAAAAACTTCCACCGTCACGTATCGGAGGCGCGTTGATTCAACGCCGGTGCCTCCGACGAACCGCGACACAAAGAAGCAATAGAACTAATAATGAAGCGAAGTCAAGGCCTCTCCTTCCCCGTAGCTGTCGTCGTTTTGGCCATTATTTACATTTACTTCTCCACCGTTTTTGTCTTCTTGGACCAGTGGTTCGGGCTCATGTCCTCTCCGGGCATCATGAACGCCGTCGTTTTCACCGCAGTGGCATTCATGTGTGTTTTGAATTACGGTTTCGCCATCTTCACGGATCCGGGTCGTGTTCCCAACACTTACATGCCTGATATTGAAGATACTGAAAGCCCTGTTCATGAGATCAAACGAAAAGTAGAGTAAAGATGCTTTCTTTCTGTGAATTTTGACCTTTTTGGGTTCGAGAATTAATGGGTTTCTTGTTAGACTTTTTTTTTCTGTTTAATCGATGATGATGGTAGCTTAGTAGTGTGATTGTGGCAATGCATGTTGGATCTCTGTTTGTGGTTGTGTCTTTGTTGGTATTGCATGTGAGGATTCTTGTTCAAAGCAATTGGGTTTCCTTTTGGTTGTTTGTTGGTCGAGAATTGCAATTGTTTCAGCTGTTTATATGGTTCTTGTCGATTTGATGTTTGTGGTGTAGAATGGAAAGCATTGTGTGGGTTTTGAGGGAAGTCGATAGAAATAATTGGGTGTGTTCTTTTGCAGTGGGATTTTTCAGATTACTGTTAGGAACTATGATCTATTCAGAATTCAGTTGAAGTTTGATGTATATCCGGGAGGCGGTAGTTGCTCAGGTGGGTTGTGGTAGTGGCTAAAATTAGTTGGTTTCTGGAGTGTAGATGTTTAAAGCACGTTGTATTGGATTCTTTCGATGTAAGATCCTTCCAAGGCATTATGTAGCTTGAGCTGAGAAACAGAAAGAAATATTTAAGGTGATCTTATTTATGAATTGACTAGGAAATGAAAGTAATAAAATGGTGGAAGAATCCACTTTGACTAATTGACTTTATATCAGGCTGAAGTCATGGATTCTGTGTTATACGAATAATGTTGGTGAAATGGTATGTCGGTATCACTTTAAGAATGTTTGATTTGTCTCGTTATGATTTTAGTGAGACTTTTACTAACCATTGTGTTTGGTGGGAGCGAGGATTGCTTTCTTCTTGTGACCGTTATAACTGCCTTTTCCCATAAAAAAGAGCTGGTCGATGAACATGACTTTGGAATGATGAAAAAATGTGCTCTCACACGTGGAACACAACTGTTGATTTTGAGAATGCGGATTTCTTGATGCTCAGACCTTATCTGGCATATCAACATTGATTTGTTTTCTTTTGTCCAAACAGAGTGGCCATGGATTGTCATATTCTCACAATGTCCACGCGCAAAAGTTGCACGCTTATGTTGCGCTAGCCCATTGAACTGATAGTGTGCCTTAGTTGGTTGTATAGAATTTGATGTGTCTTGAATCTAATTGAATTCTAAAATTTGACATTTGGATGTCCACCACTCTATATACCTTGTTGTTCTAGCTAGTGAACCTGCAATGTTGATGTTACATGTTTAATTATTTTTTTCCATGTCGGTGTGAGGTTATGTCAAGGGTGTTGGTTTTCTATGTTTCTGTAAATGGAAGTTTTTAGAATAACGATTCATCGTGATTTAAATTTAATGCTAATGTGATTTTCTTTTATTAGCATTCATGATTCTTCTTTTTTCCTTTTTACATCGCATTGCACTTGGCTGACAGTTTCATGTCAAGTATATATCTATGCATATTTGCAACATTTATTTAGGGATCTTTAAGTGTCTTGAGAAGCTTGAGCATAATTTTACTTATTATATATTAGTTTATTTATGACATGTCTTTTG
>CAODLS012162507.1:0-16544 GCA_948243855.1 Flueggea neowawraea
AATAATTTTAAAATAGTTTAACACAAAATAAGTTTAAAAATAATATTCTCGAATAATAAAAATTATAACCATGTTATCAAAATGATAAATAATTAATTTAAGTAAAAACATTAAATATTATTTAGCAGATAAAAATTCATAACCCACTAATTGGTGTGGAGCAACTAGTATAATAGAAACTCGGTCCGAACAATTGGGCACTCATTGCGCGGGAAAGAATCAAACGACCGCTATCAAAATCACCTGAAAAGTGAAGTAAAACAAAAACAAGAAAAATAAAAGGAATAAGATTCTCTAGTGAGGAGATAACACAACAGAGCTGCTCAGGCTCCTCAAGAAGGATTTTGAAAATATTTTCGAGAACTACCACATGCAGATATATATATATATATATATAAGGGCGAAATCTACGGCGGTCCTCGAGGTTTGGTATATTGTTCATTCCGGTTCCTACTAGCTTCAAATTAGCCGCTCTGGTCCTTCTGTCTATCACTGTTACTCAAACATAACTAGCCACATTATATTTTCTGATGTGACATGTGGGACCTACTAAATTTACAGGTTTAATGACAAAAATATCCTCTCTTATTAACCTGAAACTCACCACCCACTTATTTTTTAACAAAATTGATTTCTCTGCTATCCCCTTCTTATTGAAAATCAAACACCAATACTCCTCTCTTCTTCAACGTAATTCTATCTCCTTTTCCAGATCCAATAACCCTAACATTCTCCACCTCTCTATCTCCCACTCAAAAAAGAACAAAGCAAAACCACTAATAAGGAGCAACGCCAAGAACAATACACTAAGCACAGTCTGCTCTTCTCCATCTCATTCATGGATTGATTAATTGATTTCTGATTCAATCCCAACCCAGTGGCGGCATCCTCCACATTTTGACAGCACCAAAACCAATCTCCCTCCTCCCCAAAACCCAGCAACATCAAAGAAAAAAATGAACACCACCACCACCCAACAAGTCACGACCACCGAACCAACAACACAACTTCATTAATCCAACACCATCACCACGACCACCCACATACCTCCATCACCACCATTACCATTCACCTCAATCACCTATTTATTTGAAGTTCAGAACCGAACCATTCACCCACATACCTCCATCACCCAAATCCACTCTTATATACATAAAGAAATGAATAAACCAACCTAGATACCGCATACATTGATACCTCGAAAAAAAAAACCCAGATACCGCCGCCACCGCCACAAACAACATAATCCCAACCGAAACCCTTGTGTGGGAGGAAACCGTTTCCCCAGAAACAAACAACAACCGGACTATAGCCTGAGCAAGGTGAAACGGCGACGCAGGAGCGAGATGGCGGGGAGAGGAGATGACAGAGTGGGAGGTGGAAAACAGGAGGTGAGATAGGTGAAAGGAAGCAAAAGCGAAAATGGAAGTAAGAGAAGGAAGCATGGAGATCGCAGGAGTGGAGAGAGGTGAGAGAAAGAAGGTTCTAGAGAAGATGAAGATTACAGATGAAACTATTGATTGAGTTGGTGGGATCAGAGGTACTGAGTTTAGAATTTTTGGTTTTGGTTTAGGTGATGCTTGAAATGAATGAATCAATTTTGGTTTGGTTCGGTTTGCTTTAGGATGAGTAAATAAGATTTAAATTTTAGGATAAATTTGTCTTTTCGCCTTTTCTGTTGAGTAAAACTAACAAAGGATAGTCGGAGGGACCGGAACGACTAATTTAAAACTAGTAGGGACCAGAATAAACAATATACCAAACCTCGGGGACTGTCATGGATTTCGCCCTATATATAAATAGATTATTTCAGAAATACACTTTGCAATCCTTTTTACAAATAGCGTAGACAACAGGCAATTACCGAAATTGATTAGATGAAAAAATTAAATAACATACTTAATTTCTAAAATCTAAATTAGCCAAAGTGTTTTTCTTTCAAATATTTTTTGAAATTCACGTTCACTTTTCAAAGTATTTGAGAGGAAAGGTACCCAAATATTTTCAGAGATAAATATTCAAAATGTTTCAAAGATAAATTCTAAATTTATTTTCAGAGTTAAATACTGAAGTATTTTCAAAATAAATTCCAAAATATTTTTTAGAGAGTAGTTTCAAAATATTTTCAGACGGAGACCAAAGATCATACACATCGAGTTAACTGAACTAAGGAATAACCAAGGCGGAGATTATCCACTAAGGCACCATAGTATAGCCACAAAAGTGAGTATAAGCCACTAAAGGCACAAGTATAGCCACTTAAGCAAATGATACAACTCTAGTGTATTAAGGTTACGCTAACTCATAACTGGGTATCCCAAAATGAAATAATTTTACCAAAACATTACAATAATATTCAAAATGTTCAACAAATAGCATATGGGAACAAATTCATCATTTTTCCACAAATGATATCAAGATTTCAGACGAAATATTTATTGCAAAAATATTTAGTGTTCAGAAACAATACTCATTTCAAATAAAATATTCGCTCCAGAATATATTCTCAAAATCCAAAACGTTCATTTCAGAAGTCACAATAAATATTAAAATAATATTTATTTCAGAAACCAAAAATGTTTGTAGAGAAAATCGAGTTTCTACAACAGATGTTTTCATGTATACCAAATTTTAGGAATTCCAATTCTTTAATTATTCCAAATTCTATACCAAGTTCAACACATCAAAAATATATACAGAATTTAGAGGACACAACCTACGTATCTAAAGTGCTACCACACTCACCTGGACACCAAGCAAATAATTCAGAGCACGGTCCACTAGTGAATGACTGGTCTCCTCAAAAACCAAATAGAGCTGAAACAGACAATACATACATAGATCAGACATGGTATTGTGGTTACATTGACATACATGCAAATGCATATGTAAACTCAAACACTAAAACAAACCTCGAAAATCGATTTCGGCCCAAAGTCTAACATAATAATCCAATTATTACACCTCAGTGTAAAATTACACTTCAGTCCCTGAATTTTGGAAAATTACTAACTAGTCCCCAAAATATTACAATTTAATGTTTTGGTTCCAACTCCCCAAAATAACATATTAGTCTTCATAGACCTTTAAAATATCTAAATTAATCATCAAACATATATAGAATTATATTTTAGTCCCTAGATGGCAAATATCACATTTGGTCCTCAAATGGCAAATTACACAAATACACTTTAAATCCGATTCAACCGATAGAAATTGAATATAATCACCTACATTGGTCCTACTCAACCTCAGGAACATGAATCTATAATTGGTTTCTTAAAAATAACTCCACATTTCAAAAAAAAAAGGCAAATTCTGAACCTAACCCTAGCCCAATCAAAATAACATCAAATCTTGTGATTCAAGGCTTGAATCATGTTTATATAACCTTAAACAATCATAATCTAACAACCTATAACATCCATTTCGACAGAATCACTAAAAATTTGAGACTCTAAGCAAATTCGGCCTAGAATAAATTTCAGTGATTAATGCATAAAATGAACGAAAAGAATGTATTAGAAGCATGATCTTACCTTCAGAGATGCTTAGGAACGCTGGCCAATCAAGGGAGTAGAGAGAAAATCGATTCGGGGTTGAGAGAGTTTGAGAAATGAGAGGGACAAACAAAATGGGTCGAGTTTGATGTTTTAAACTGTCTAGACAAGGCTCGCGTAGGTCACCAAGCACCTCAAGTACATTATCAGGGTGAAAATGGCTTTTAGAAGAGTCAGACCCAACCTTATGTATGTCACTATTCATCTCACGTATGTGAATCATACGAAAACCCAGCTCACGTAGGACACGCGACGAAAAACGTATGTTGGCCTAAATAGAGGCTTACATACGTAAGGCCTAAGCTTACGTACATAAGCTCACATTACGTGCGTTAGCCTTCTGCCTAACGTGTGTAAGTCTACCTTTTCCACTTTCCTCGATTTCTCTTCACCTCTGGACACACATCCGACCATTCCCAAGGCTTGGCAACTCCCGAACTTACAAAAATGCTTCATCCCTCATCCTGAATACTTAATCAACATCTCAAACACCAAAAGATATGATCAAAATTGATCGAAACAAATTAGGACCGATTGAAAATGCTACAGAAGATAGGTCAAAAACGGGCGGGGTATTATAGTGAGCAACATCTTTCCTAGACTGCAAAGCACTAATATATCAGTTAAAATTTCTTCACTCATTTAGAAAATAAACATGCATCTTTATCGAGCTGTCCAATTTCAATTGGTTTTGATTCCAACTTGTTTGATTTCAATTCAGTTCGACTGACAGGTTTGGGTTTTGCCATCTCTGGTTTCACCAAACTTCATTCTATCGGTTCTTGAGACCAGCATCAATGATCAACGAAGTCTTACTGAATTCTTTCAAAGAGAAGAAAAAGAATTGTTAAAGTCTCATTTTTGTCTCCATTTAAAGTAATTTATTATCTCATTTGATTTTAAACATTTTTTCCGGATATTGTGGCCATATATATTTTACATATTCGAAAGATTACTCCAACTAGTTTTTTTTTTCTGAAATGTCAATTAAATATATTCTACTTTCATAAAAATTAACATTTAACATCCTGATATGTTGACATTTGACATCTTAAAAGACATTATATATATATATATATATATACTAGAATATAATTTAACATATTTGTCATTTAGGTCTAAGTGCAGTCCCGTTCAATTTAGCTGACGTAGA
Organism: Flueggea neowawraea; assembly: GCA_948243855.1. NCBI lineage: Eukaryota > Viridiplantae > Streptophyta > Magnoliopsida > Malpighiales > Phyllanthaceae > Flueggea > Flueggea neowawraea. The sequence continues at coordinate 4,714 of CAODLS012162507.1, forward strand.
ATGCACTGTTCCGTCACGTCAACATTAAAATGCACTGCATTAAAACACGTTAGTTTCAAACGTTGTTTTTGACCAATAGAATCTTTGAAGAGAACTGAGTAATGAGAGGAGTGGGTTGACAATAAATAAGAGAAATACTCATGACTATTGAAAGCAATAATCAGTTAAATAAAAAAAAAAAAAAGAAAGATCACTCATAAAGCTAAAATACAAACATAAAAGGGTCTACCAGCAACATGAACTGGAGAAAAGAAAATGGGAACCAAAACCAAGAACAAGAAAAATACATCTCTCCATAACAAGCAAGTTTAATGGCTTGAATTATACAATAATACCTTCTATGGTTCCAAGAAATCTGCTGCAGTTCGTTTCATGGAAAATAACATTCAATTTCGTGCCGGGAAGAATGGTTGAATCAGTGTTCACATCATCAACTGAAGCTGCAATTGCTGGTTTGTCTGCTCTTCCAATTACAGAATCATAAGTAAATAGAGCTCCGATACTAACCTCACTAGGCCAAATTCCATTTCCAGTCTTGCCCATCACTCCTAGGGGCATGCAGATGCCAAGAATTAAGAAAATCAGCACTATTCCCATCACTACCACATCACCATGCCGATTAACCCTAAACAAATACATACCCAGAAAAGCTTGTAATAAAGCAAACAATCTTCCTTAACTCACACCAATATTTAGTCAATAAAACAATCACCTGCAAAAGCATGATCAATACGAACATGAACACCACAAACCCGGAAACAGAACCAATTAAAGAAAAAAAGACTGAGAAGGAGCACTGGGGTGAGAGAGCAATTTTTCAAAGGGAGTACTAGGGTGAGAGAGCGAGATTGAGAAGGAGATTTGAGAAGGATAGAGAGCCAAAAATGCGATGGAAGAGAGAGAGAGAGGGAGAGGTATGAAGTTGGTTGCTTAGGTCATGGAAACGATGTCGTCTGAAGTTTCAAATTTAATGGTCGAAAAACGATGTCATCACCATTTTCTGACGTGGCTAGTTTTTTTTTTCACACTGACGTTTAGAAATCCACATCACACCTGTGGGAATCAACTGGTTTGGTTTGGCGATAAACAATCACGTTTTTAACATTTGAGAGGTAACAATAGAGATTTCTGTAAGTTCAAGAGGATTTGTATTGAGGCACAAAGTTCAGGGGTAAATTGCAAGATCAATACAAGTTCAGGGGGTTCATATGTATTAGGCCCATATGCATATATAAGGGAAGAAGGGGGGGGGGGGGATGGATGCCAACATTTCAAGATGCTAAATGTCAGGATGCCAAGTGTCAACTTTTATGAGAGCAGAATACATTGTTCTTTAAAACTTGACATTTGGCATCCTAATATATATATATATATATATATATATATGAAAGCATAATACATTGATATCAAAAAGTTGATTATGAATGAAGATCGACACATCATGAAATTAGGATGATAAATATCATCATTTCAAGATGTCAAATGTCAACATGTCAGGATGTCAACTATCAACTTTTGAAGACTCAAGAAATTACTGAAGGTGGACTTTGAGCTTGCAACGGGTGACTTGAAAAAATTGGAAATGTTAGCGAGAAGCAAAGAGGCAAAGACAATTTTTATATCACTTAATAGCAGAACAAAAATTGAGAAGAATACTGACCTCATCTATTGCAAATGGAAAAGTTATGATAAGTGGCGGATTTGTAGAGTCAATAACCACACTAGAAAGGGGATTGAATAGTGTGGTAATAGAAGCTTTGAATTTTCTTTGAAAATGAGTGCGATAAAAGAAAGAGCACTAAGAACTTATAGTGGTTCGACCAACTCGATGCCTACGTCCACTACCTAAATATCACTACTTAGGATTTCCACTATCAATCTTCTCAAAGATTACACCTTCACTTTCTAGCTAAGTGAGAACTCTTACAAGTTTCTTGATTTCGGTTCAAGATCAAAAATCAACCTAAGGATCTACCCTTTGATCCCACTCACAATCACTCTTGAAATGTGTTTACAAACACTCACCAATGATAAATAAACCAGTGATACAAGCAATAGTGATAGCAATTAAGGAACAATGAACTTGTATCAATAAGAGAGAGAAAATCAAGACTTGAATGCTTGCTTGTTGTTTGGAATTAGTGCTCAAGTGTTGTGTATACTTTTCTGAAGTCCCCTTGATGTATTTATAGCTTATCATGTCCAAAGAGTCATTGAGAGATTGAATTGAGCCGTTGTGAGATAGAGAAATTGAGCATTAAATGCTTCTGACAGAGCATCTTACTCGAGTGAACAGTCATTGTTACTCGAGTGTGCCATTTCCCAGAATTCTGTTTTTACATCACCTTACTCGAGTGACAACCTTGTGTTACTTGAGTGACATATTTTTTGGACCGTTGGAGCCACCAACTCTTGTTATTATAGCTCTGATTGTGTCAGTCGTAGGTAAATGATGTTGTCTTCAATGGATTACTCGAGTGACAAAATGGATTACTTAAGTGGGCTCAATGTGTTACTCGAGTGAAATGGTGCATGGATTACTCGAGTGAAGCTTCCTGTTATTCGAGTGAAAAATGCATTCAGTAGACCGAATGTGGCATTACTCGAGTGAGTGACTTCTGGTTACTTGAGTGAACTGAGACATCTATTACTCGAGTGAACTTCCTTGTTACTCGAGTGACCATTGGATCCAGTAACTTTTGGAAGTCCGAAAGATGCATTACTCGAGTGAGTGTCTCCTTGTTACTCAAGTGAAATAAACTGGACTAAATTTTACTCGAGTGGACATGTTGGTTACTTGAGTGATCCTTTGCTCGATTGCAATTTTCATCAAAGTATCAAACACCATTTTGTTCATCATCAAAACATAAAGAGACTTAAATGTTAACTACCCTTGGTTCAACAATTTATACAATTCTTATGTCTGTATAAATAAAGATGGATAAATGGTCTTGTTTTCAAAAAAGAATTGGTTAAGATTTGGAATAACTGAAACGTGATAAAAAAAATCAATTTCATACCCAAACCGAAGGATTAACATCAAAAAATTTAAACCAAAACGTAGATAATTTTTTTTTTTTGAAATAAAGAAGAAGATAAACATGGAAAATTGATAAGTTTATCACACCTGATACCAACTCTCACATTTAAATAAGTAAATAAATAATATGTACAAAAAATTGACGATTTTGAAGACGTCTGAGAAAACAAAATGTATTATTTCAATTCATACCCAGTTTTGATTTCAATTCATACCTACTACAAATGTGATGGCAAGATCGAGTTTAATTCATACCCCGCTGCAAATGTGATGGCAATATTGATTTTAGCTATGCAAGAAAACGAATAAAAAGAAAATACAAAACTTACCATAAGACCACCCAAGAATGCATGAAGTAGACTCCGGTCCAATAATTGAAAATATAAACCCTAGGATTCCAACAATCAACCCGACAATGATTGAGAAGAACACACAATCTAGGAGCCTAATTAAATAAAAAAAAAAGAGGGGCAATTAATATCAAGCCGCCAATGTTTGAGAAAATTCAAATAATTCAAGAGCTTAATTAAATAAAAAAAAAAAAGAGAGGGAAGCAAAACGATGTCGTTAGTTGTGAAAGAATTGGACATGATTTAATGTTTATGTTTGAAAACGATGTCGTTAACAACATGGGAAGAAATTGGACTGACGTCAAGTAAATATGTTGCTACAATAATGTGACAATGGCAAGCTTACATAAAAGTTAACACTTGCATCCTAAAATATCAATATATATATATATGAAAGCAGAACACATTGATCTTTAAAAGTTGATTATGGGTAAAGATTGATACGTCATGAAATTACGGTGCCAAATATCAACATTTCAAGATGCCAAATTTCAACATGTCAGGATGCCAAATATCAACTTTTGAAGACTCAAGAAGTTACTGAAGATGGACTTCGGGCTTGCAACGGGTGACCTGAAAAACTTGGAAATGTTAGTGAGAAGCGAACATGCAAAGGCAATTTTTATATCACTTAAATTGTAGAACAAAATTTGAGCAATACTTGCCTCATCTGTTGCAAATGTAAAAGTTATGATAAGTGGCTGGTTAATTTATACAGTCCTGATGTCTGTATAAATAAAGATGGATAAATGGTCTGGTTTTCAAAAAAGAATTAGTTAAGATTTGGAATAACTGAAACGTGATAAAAGAATTGAATTTCATACCCAAACCGGAGGAGTAAGGTCAAAATTTTTAAACCAAAACGCAGATAAACTTGTGTTTTTATTTTTGACAAAAGAAGAAGACAAACATGAAAAATTGATAAGTTTATCACACCCGATACCACCTCACACATTGAAATAAATAAATGAAAAATATGTATAGAAAATTGACGATTTTGAAGACGTTTGAGAAAACAAAATGTATTATTTCAATTCATACCTATTGCAAATGTGATGGCAAGATCGAGTTTAATTCATACCCTGCTACAAATGTGATGGCAATATTGATTTTAGTCATGCAAGAAAAGGAATAAAAAGAAAATACAAAACTTACCATAAGACCACCCAAGAATGCATGACGTAGACTCCGGTCCCATAATTGAAAGTGTAAACCCTAGGCTTCCAACAATCAAGCCGGCAATAATTGAGAAGAACACACAATACAGGAGCCTAATTAAATAAAAAAAGAGGGTAATTAATATAAGCCACCAATGTTTGAGAAAATCAAGTAATTCAGGAGCTTAATTAAATAAAAAAAAAAAAGAGAGGGAAGCAAAACAGCGTCATTAGTTGTGAAAGAATTGGACATGATTTTATGTTTATGTTTGGAAACGATGTGGTTAATTTAATAACATGGGAAAAAATTAGACTGATGTCATAGCTGAGCAGCGTAAACTGTTTGAATGAACTATGATGAAAATATTTATGTAAACGGTGTAGAGCTTTTGGATTTTGTGAATATTGCTTAAAGGGTTTGTGGGATTTGTTGTGTTACAGTGGAAGAAGAAGCGTATGAAGAGATTGAAGAGGAAGCGCAGAAAGATGAGGCAGAGATCCAAGTAGACTTATCTGCTTTAGTGCAAGCAAAACCAGTGTTGTTTCTTTCCGAAGTGTTCTTTTACAATTTAGTTGGATCTTTTTAATGTTAGCTTCGAGATCGGATTGTGCTTTACTTAATCAATCAATGGAGGTTATTCCTAATTCTTATTTCGTGCCTTTTATTTTGTGATTATAAGTGTTTTTCCTTTTAATTTTTTTTATTATTTTGTGTTTAGATTGATCCAATTGTTGGCGAAACTCTCGAGCAAAGTTGCATGTGTTGCTTCGGTTTATGCGATTTTGTTTGTGAATCTTCTTCTGCTAATAGGGTAGATTCTAGTCATGTCAGATTGGCTATTTTTGAACATATTTGTGGCGTAGCATTGTTACTTGCCAAGGTAATTCATCTTTTGGCCAGTTCTTTTCGGTTGTCTTGTGCAAAACTCATGTATTGGTCGGTGTTAGTCATTGGATTTGGCCTATGGTGCCTGGTGTTGAAAATCATATAGTCACCAAGTGTTATTTCTTTCTTGCAGTCTGTGACGTTATGCATTACAGTGAATGGTCTTAACTGATTTTCTTAGGGTTTGCATTAGTCTGCTAAGTCCTTTTTTTGAGTTTGATTTATAAACCAAAATGTCAGAAGCACCCATCTCCACTATCGAACATCCTAATTAAACCTAGTTTCAGTATGTAAGCTTTAATATTGCTTCCTGGGACTCGAATTTAGAGTTAGGCTTAGCCATGTCTACCTGGCTTTTCCTGTCTGTGATACTGCTGATGCCTTGTGATCTGGTTTGTGGTCTGATGGTATTAGTTCAATATGCTTGTTGCTTGGTGTTTAGAAACCCCTTCCCTGTCTATGTTTCCCTGTGTTGGATGATTACATTCGATACATTTGACCTTGGCATAACATGATCATATATTTTATTGATCCCGAGTGTCATAGCTGAGCAAATCCTGTGATTTTTCAAGCCTTAGCCTTAATTATTTTTCATACCCACCTGGTTACAAAATAGAAAATGAAATTGTCCTTCCAGTCGAACAATGTAGTTTTCTTTCTAGCTCTAACACTGGCGAATGATTATTTGCTTGCAATATTGGATTCGATATATTTTTAATGACAGAATTTGGTTGTAAGTTGTGAAAAGAGTGTTACTAGAAGACTCGTTAGTGTGAAATTCGAGAAAAGCATGTATTCTTTTGTAATTAATTCTTTGAGGATATGTGCATAATATTATTGACTTTAGACCTGCTTTGAACTACTGGCAAATATTACGAATCCTCAAAGTCCAAAATTCAACTCGGTAGTATGGGGAGGCTGTCAATTTTTTACAAGATAACACGATTTTGTGAAACGACACGATACGATTGACACAAATTTAATTTTTGTAATGCTTATATGTTGTATAATGATTTGTGATATATAAATGACATGACACAATTACGACGCGATAATACAAATTGACATCCGTGTCCAATATTTGCATCGCAGTCTTGATGCTCTGTTCTTAGAGTTAAATTCCCAAACATAAGATGATATCATAATTTTCCATTGAAGGTGTATTCTACTTTGTTCAAAACCATTGTTGATGCTTTCTCGTTTCATCATTTGCTATAAAATAAGAACAGCAGAAAATCCAAGGTCCTTTGCTTTCAATTTCTTGATTGAAAGCACAAAGATCCTGATTTGTAAAAGTAACTCTAATCAAGAAGTGAAAATCATTCGCTAAACTAAACATGAAATTAAGAAATTAATATGAAAGTGTGAAATCTAAAGTTTTCTCCCAGCTAACACTGTGATCCAAGTCGGTTCTGAGCTCGTAAGTTGTCCATGTAAATTCTAACTTCCTCTGCTATCATCCTTCTCACGATTGTCAACAGACATGGCACCTCTGTCTCTATTTCACATGTCTTATCATCGTCCCTCATGCCTCCGTCGTCCCCGTTCTCGTCCTCCTCCTCTTCCACCTTCATCACCATCTCCTCTTCTCCATTCCCACTCTCCACCCCACCATTCCCCGGCGGCAACAACGTTAACAACGTCTCTGGCCCCACCGCTGCCACATCCCTATCACACTCCTCCGACGAACCTATACATTGCCTCTTAATACCTGAGTCAGACTCCGACTCACCATCGGAACTAGGGCGCCTCTTAACAGAGTTTGACTCGGACGACCCAGACGAGTTGTCATTCGATCGTCTACGACGTAGAGTCGAATTCCAATGATTCTTAATAGCATTATCCGTACGACCAGGCAAGAGCCTAGCAATGGTAGCCCACTTGTTTCCATGGACGGCATGAGCCTGAACAATGATGGCGTCCTCCGCCGGCGTAAATGGTCGATGCAGAACCTGCGGAGACAACTGGTTGCACCACCTCAGTCTACAAGACTTGCCGGACCGGCCAGGGACGCCGGCGCTAATCAAGGACCAGTTTCTGGGACCATGTTGTTGAACAATCTTGATTAAATTAGCGTCTTCTTGAGGGCTCCAAGATCCTTTGACTCTATCACTGCCCTCAGCAGCATTACCATCACAAGAAGCCATGAAAGAATGAACCAAGAAAGTGAATTTACTTGTGAATGTATAGGTTGTGGAGTTTGTGTTGAGTATTAAATGGGAGTGAGGGAGGGATTGGTAACGGTTTGAAGGAAAGAGGGGGTTTGTTGGTGTGAACCGTAAAACCGCCGCATGGTGGCATAACCACTCTGCTAGTTACGTGCGTGTTCGTTTTGTGTTTTAATTTAATTTAATTGAGTTTGTGTTTTTTGTGAGTTTTGAAGTGAGGTGTTATGGTTGGAGGTGGTGGTGCGTTGTTCATAGCGGAGGCTTCTGTTGTTTGTTTGTAAGTGTAAAGTGTGTGTGGGTTGAGACGGTGGGAGTTATAACTCCTTCCATATCATCCTGAATTTGGGTATGGTGTTGTCGTAACTTCGAATTTTCTGATTTATCTAAATTTAATTTAACGATTTAAATTATATTAATATATAAAAAAATTAATAACAAATAAATCAATTTGAATTGTTAAATTAAATTTAAATAATCTAAATAAATATTGACTATTAAAAATACACCTGAAAACTGTTGGATGAAACTGAATTTGATGAAATTCTTGCAGTCATTACTGTTATGTCACATTTATCGATCTATACCTTAAGAGAAAAAAAATTGGACGCTACATAAGTTCCAAAACTCACTCTCTTGCATCTCCAATGATAAAATCATTTTTTATCGTAATATGTACAAAATTCTAAGCTAATTTAGCATCCTAAAAGAATACTCATATGTTAATATATTAAAATGCCTTATTAATCAATTAAAAAAATACCTAATTAATTTATTAATTTTATTGTTAAATTTCTTTAATCTAGTCAAGTATGATTTTTTCTATTATTGATGAAAAGAGGTCTTATTCAGCTCTCGATCAACTTAGTTAGGCTGACTTTACCAAGAGATGGAACCTCCGTCCCTACTAGGTAGATCCGCTAATAACATGTGGAAAACTCTATTAAAAGCTCGAGAAAAATAATTACAGAATACATCTCCTGTGGTGTTTCCACCAAATTTATCTTTGACTAAAAGTATGATTTTTTTTTCAATCAACTATTAAATTTCTGTGAGCATTTTAAAAATAAAATTTCAAAGTTGACGTTTTACGCTAAATTAGTTATGAGAGTGTCAGTTTAAGAAGTAATAAAAAAATTGATATATCCAATGACTTTTTTTTCAAATCCTAATTTAAAGAACCATAAATTTTACACATTTATGTCGAAATCCCTAAGGTGGACAAGGCTTTGTCTTTTCAAAAGGGCTGCGACGTATTCGATAATAATAATAATAGAAACTAAGAAAGAAAATGGTTTCATTAATTTTCCAATTGGTCAATCCAATGACTGATATTATTATTATTATTATTATTATTATTATTATTATTATTATCTTAGAATGGCGGTTTTGAAAATGAATTGAGAGTAAGGACTAACGACTGTGAGTTAGTTGAGAGTGGGAAGGTTAAACAAGTTTGAAACTAACTGCTCATTACCATTGCGGGAGTTGGGTTAAACATAAGGAAAAGACGTTGTAACAATCTTTGCAGTTAATATATGATCCGTTTCAGAAATTGGAGAAAACATTTGCCATGGAAACTCGGTGGGGATGATATATTGTTGAATTTGTGATTTATTATGAGTCAAGATTCATTAAGCAAAGTCCAAATATTGGGATTTGATAAAGAGGCCCAACATGTAAAATCTATACAAAATATGACAAGTATATACATCGAACATGTAAATTGAGATGCGATTCTTTATTTTCTACATATATAATTAGCACCACCTATCATTTCTCAGGTTATTGAAACTATACTTCATTTCACCTCTCATATTAGACCAAGAACTGACTTGAGCATTCGATTGTGAATAGAAGGATAAGTCTTTGTTTTGTATCCCGTGTGTTTTCTTATGCAGAGCCAAAGAAGGATCAATTTTGGGATGAAGCTTAAGCTTCCTATACTTCTTAAGGATCCTATTAGTGTTGAGAGCTAATGTTATAGGGGTGTAATCGAGCCAAGCCTAGCTCAATTTAGAGTGTTTAAGCTCGGTTCGACTAAAAAATGCTTCAAGCTCAAGCTTGAACTCGTCTTCTTTCTCTAGCTCAAAATCCTGTGTAAGCTCAATTCGTTACAAGACTTGCGAGCTAACAAGCTTACTCGCGAGATTTTCGAGCTCGGCTTAAAAAATGTTCAAATAAAATCTTAAACGAGCTTTGCTCGTTCAAACTTGGTAAAATCTCTAAAACGAATACAATCAAGTTTATGTTAGTTCAATAAATCCATGTTGAGCATGCATTTGAACTAAGAACTATTAGAAGTTTCAATTTGTTTCACAAGTTCAAACTAATATTAGATCATCTGCAAACATGCTTGTACCTTTTATAGGCACGGTCAATTAGTGCAAGCTTGCACTTTTATTGATGTGGCCCAAATATTAAATATTATTCCAAATATAAGTATATTTTTCATAATTTAGTTTAATACACACACACATATATATTGTTGGACAAAGGGTGGTCAACATTGAGATTCGTCTAATTTTTTATGTTGAACAAAATGCAGAATTTGACTAGTGGATGATCAACGTACGTTTGCATAAAAATCACGTACGTGTGTTCAATTCACGTACGTGAGATTCATCTCAAGTACGTGAGTTTGGCCGTGACCAAAAGTAAAGACCGTGACCAGAAACAGAAGCGACTGGGTTGATGGAAGAAGAGATACTCACGTACGTGAGACTAGAGTCACGTACGTAAGGTGAAGTCACGTACGTCAGAATTACTACAAGTACGTGAAAAATGATCCGAATTAAAGCGGAAAAATTGAAGTCTTGAATCATTTGAAGGCATGACGTCACATGTACGTGTGACATGTAAAGTCACGTATGTAAGCCACACAAGACAAGATGAAGATTTCATCTCAGAGCATTTTCGTTTGAATATCACGCGGATCGAGACAAACAGTGGAAGCAACGATCATGTGTTGATTGATCACATACGTGAAATTCTAAGTTCACGTACGTCACAATATTCTCAAGTACGTGAGATGTGAATTCAAGTACGCAAAATGCTTCGGATTGAAAACAGAAGCTACTGGTTGGTTCAACAATGAAAGTCATGTACGTCATATATTGTTCACTTAAATGAACTGGGGAATCTGATATAATCAACGTACGTGAATTTTATTGTCACGTACGTGTGCTGGAGTTTGGTTAGGTCATTTATGTAAGGATATTGTCACGTATGTGAGAAGACTCTGATAGTGCATTAAATGCACCCCATTTTGGTCCACAACGGCTACAATTCACCCCACAACGGTCTGAAATTAAGAGAGAGATATAAATATATGCTTGGAAGGCCAAAAAAAACACACAACACTAGAGCATTAATTCCAAACAACAACCAAGCATTAAAGCTTGATTTTCTCTCTCATATTGATACAAGTTCATTGTTCTTTAATTGTTATCATTATTGCTTGTATCACTAGCTCATTTATTATTGGTGAGGATTTGTAAACACATTTCAAGAGTGATTGTGAGTGGGATCAAAGAGTAGATCCTTAGGTTGGTTTTTAATCTTGAACCAAAATCAAGAACCTTGTAAGAATTCTCACTTAGCCAGAAAATGAAGTTGTAATCTTTTTTAAGATTGATAGTGGAAATCCTAAGTTGTGATACTTAGGTACTGGATGTAGACATCGAGTTGGCCGAACCACTATAAGTTCTTGGTGTTTTTTCTTTTATCGCATTCATTTTTGAAGAAAATTCAAAGCTTCTATTACCACACTATTCAACCCTCCTTCTAGTGGTTATTGAATCTACAATTGGTATCAGAGCTTGGGCTCTTATTTGAAGCGGCTTAACATTCGAAGAGTCAAAGATCAGGGATGGCTTTGAATATGAGAAATCATGTCGAAAGTTATGCGGTAAATCGTCCTCCATTTTGTGATGGTTCCAACTTCAACTCTTGGAAGAAAAATATGATGGTATTCCTTCAATTCTATAATATAGAAACTTGGAAGGTGATTGTGCTAGGTCCTGAAATTTCAAAGAATGAAGATGGCTCTATCAAGGAGTACAAAGATTTTGGTGGGGAAGATTGGAAGAAACTCCATACAAATTCCAAAGCAACTCAACTCTTGTATTGTGCATTGAGTTCGAAAGATCACAATAGAATTTCATCTTGTGAAAATGCTAAAGAGATTTGAGAAGTGTTGGAGGTGACTCATATAGGAACCACTCAAGTCAA
>CAODLS012162540.1:0-16159 GCA_948243855.1 Flueggea neowawraea
AGTCCCTATTGTCAATTCTGAAAGGTACAAGAAATTCGACAATCCCTTGTTTTGGTGAAACAACAATTCGGCAAGCCCTTCAAAGCTATTCGACAAAGACTTCAAAGGTACAAATATTCGGCCTTTAATCAACCATGTTTACATACATGGATCTTGGCGTGTTTCTTGTGTGAAAAATTTGTGTTTTTCAGCTGTGTTTTATCTTTGATTATCACATAAGAAACCCAACACTCCATGGTGAACAAAAACCTCAAAGACTTGATTCCTGTTGACACCGAGATAACGAGTTTTGCTGGAAATGCGACCCAAGTCAAAGTGGTCTTTGCTACTCCCATTAAAGTGGAATCAAAAGAATCTTTGGTAGCCTTCTATGTTGTTGACATACACCCTTCCTTTAATGCCTTGAACGATCGAGGTTGGTTACATAGTAATATATGTGTCCCCTCGACATTGCATCAGCGCATTATGTTTTGGAATGGGGATAAAATTGAAACTGTTTATGCTGACCCTGATCCAAAACATTTTGAATCTTACATGATTGATGTTGGCATTTTACGTGATGCGCTCATCCCATTATGGCAAGACCATAGCTGCCAGGTAGTTATCCTAGTGCCGCCATTCGATGGTTCCCGGGGAGCAGCTAGCAACAGAGGACTCTCTTCCCATCGTAGACACCTCATGAGCTCAGGGATAAAGGAAAAGAGGTGGTGATAATTGAAGACGATTCCACCTTAGAAGAGTTTGTCAACTATTGGTCCTCACGACCGAGGCATTGGTTCGTCCTATAAAGCAGCCCACCATCAGTGAAGTGTGCTAGTTCGGCTGCATTGAAGAAGTCCTAATAGAATATCGAGAGGATGGATGGATAGATTTGTCTTTGGCTAAAGAACCCGAAGACATCAAGCTAGAAGTGTGAGATCCCCTCGACGAAGTCAATCTCAATAGTGAATAAGAACCACAAATCACTTGGATAAGTGGAATTCTCGACCATACCTTTAAAAGTGATTTAATCAAACTCCTCAGGGAATACAAAGATTGCTTCGCTTAGGAATATCACGAGAATGCCATGCCTTGATCAGACGCTGGTGGAACATCACCTCCCGATCAAGGAAGGAGGAAGACCGATTTGGCAGGCACCGCAAAGGATGACTGGTGAAATCATTGCTTTGGTGCAGCAAGAGATTCACAAACTTCTCAAGGCCAGATTCATTCGAACTTTCAGGTACGTCGAATGGATTTAAAATATTGTGCTAGTAAAAAAGAAAAAAACTAATAATAAAATAAAATAAAGATGTCTTATTCCAAGTTTGAATGCATACAAAAGGGAAATCCCAAAAGAAAAATGCTATACATTGGGAGGAATATGTTGAATGAGAGCAATGAGGTGTCGTGAATGAGCCTCCATGAGGAGTCTAGTCTTGGAACATTGCTCAATAGTTTGTGCTCTAGACTCCCGAGATCGAATCTCCTTCTCAAAAGAGTTTGTTTGACTCACCGCTTTAGCAACTTTATCTTCCATCCGTTTGGTCTTCTTCCGTGCCTTTACAAGTTTTTTTAGAATCTTGGTTTGCAATTATGGGCCTAAGTAAGCTCAGCTAATAGTCGTTGAGTTTCAACTGTGGCGCGCTTCAATTCGGGTTTCAGAGCCTGAGCTCACTCCCGGTCAACGCGCTCAAGTTCTCAATAGAACTAAGAATGAGCTTGATGATATCTTTTATTTTTGTCCCCAATGCTCTTAAAGCCTACTTCTCGTATCTCGTCGAAAGTGTGAATAACGATTTCATCCAAATCGGTCGAGTAGTGCGCACGAGCAAGTTCAAGAAGACCGATAGTAGCTTCCAAAAAACGATTATCACAGAAGGTGTCAAGGTCCGTAGAAACATCCAATAATGATTCAGCATATGCAGTTGGGGAAAGAGAATAGGCTACAACAAATTAGGAGGGAGTAATGATCGGAGGCACGAGTTGTTCCTCGGTAGGGTCTAATGGTAGCGCGACCCATAGCTCTTCAACTGACTGCCCTTCGGTGACCTGTTCAACGAATCCCGTGGATTCTCAAGCAATTGCCCATCAACTTCTGAATTTAAGATAATTGAAGTAGCATGTGTCGCTCTCGTCTCTCCATTCGAATAACTCATAGTGATAGATTCAAAACTTGAGAGGGTCACGACAGTAGAAACCCCCTTTTGAAGGACATGCTCTGCTAAACAAAAAAAAATCTTTAGTAGGGTTGAACGCAATAAGAAGAAGCAACAAATGGACAAACCTAAGGCTTTTCCTTTAGGAATTTTAGGGCCGATTGACGCTGCCATTTCCTCCTTATTACCAATAGCTATTTCGGTCGGAGTACCACTGTAAGGCACTAGGGAAATGTCCATAGAGTGAGGTTCCTCGATAACATTTGGCACAAGAGAAATTGGAGGAACGACAGAAGCCTCGGGAGGAAGATCAGTGGCCTCGAGAGAAAGGTTCTCGCCTACATTTCTAGCAGGGATGTTGCCACCTTCGGGAGGAATGACGAGTGTGATGGTCAGGCTCAACACTTCTAGCTGCACAAAAGCATGTTGAGCCAAATCCCACTTCGAAGAAGTAACGTCCGGGTTTGAACTGGCAACTTTCTCCTGAGAGACCACTCGATGCCTCGTCTCAAACTTAGAGCGGGCAATATGCCAAAACATCGAAGTTAGAAATAAAGAAACTCGTAGATTAGAGCACTACGGGAATACTTACAGTTTCTTGCGGTTGTGGATCATCCTCAAGACGAGGCTTAACCACTCTTGGTTTCTTCCCCTTCTGTTCGATCAATGCACGAGGGGTTGTCGAAGGTTGTGCGGCCGAGGGTTGATCAATCTGAAGTACTGTTGACTAAGGAGCGGGCCTTTTGCCACGTGATGTTTGGGTTGTCTCCAACTCTCGAGAACGAGTGACAGTTGGACGAGACCTTTTTTGACGAGGAAACTCCTCACGAGCTCCGCTGGCCTCCTCATCAGAAGATCATTCTCGACGACGTGAACCCTTTGATTCTGATTTCTTTTCAGTAGATCGCCTTTTTTGCTCGGAGGCCATGTCCCAAGCTTCTGTCAGAAGAGTCAACCTTGCTAAAACAAGAAGAAGACCCAGTTAGTTTGAAATACATAAGAAGTTCAACACAAACTATGTGAATGTACCTCGATCTTTGAGAACAACATTGAATCGAGACGAACCTAATGTGACAAATTTGTCCCAATAAGGCTCCCACATGGTTCGAAAGGCACGGGTCGGACCAACACAATGAGTCATCCTATCTAAAAATGAAATGGTCTCGATAGCATCCTTCCAATTTTACTCTCGAGTAAGGATAACTCCCCGAGCTTTGTCTGCTCTCTTTTCTGAAGGTTAATTAATAGTCTAGATGAATGGATAAGACACCGATTGGACCAACCCAAATTGTCGGCTGCAAAGATTGGGACGTGTACTGCTCATCATGGGTGTGGAAGAAAATGTTATTGGTAGAAGAA
This sequence comes from Flueggea neowawraea, assembly GCA_948243855.1. Lineage (NCBI taxonomy): Eukaryota > Viridiplantae > Streptophyta > Magnoliopsida > Malpighiales > Phyllanthaceae > Flueggea > Flueggea neowawraea. The sequence goes on from CAODLS012162540.1 coordinate 3,498, forward strand.
GAACTTGACAACAAAGGGAGATCTCAGCACGCCAAAATCGAGTGTCAGACCAGCAAATCTCCTAAGCCACTCAGATTTATGAAAAGGGAGGTCGAGTAAGGATGAAGGCCTTCAGTGTTGAGAGGATGGAAGGGACACCATTCGATGAGCGTCTCTCACTGCCGAACTACGTCTTTGTTGGCCAGATAAGAGATGTACTCTTTGACCAAGATTTTGACGGCTAGGTCCCAATCTTTTCGCCCGTTGATGATGCATGGATATTTGGGAAACAATTCTTCCCCCAAAGTTGCACCAGCCAGTATGGCACACTCGACACGGTGGACTTTTCGTGAATGACAGACGAAAGCCCAAAGTACACACATACAAGAATGATGGGCCTGAATTCGACGACCACATCATCCTCTATCCATTCAGCAAGGGCTACATCCCATAACAACATACCCATAGTGGATCTCTTGGACTTTGTCACGGAAACAAACTTGCAGAGCAAGTAAATATAAGCTAATGAGCTCCTCTCGAGGGATTTTTTCCCCTTCGACTACAACTGGAATAATCGATGGGATCAAGGCTCCATAAGAAGATGGAAGTTTATGTTCTTTGCTCGATAAATAGCCTTGATTGTAACATGTTATTTGAAAGCCCTTAGAGGAAGTTCAAACCCGGCAGGACTTGCTCCCGGTATGGCCATACATAGTGATTGACACGTATCCCTCCGAAAATTGGAATTGGTTCACTTAGGGGTTCCAAAAATTGGTAAGAGCTGCGATGAAAGACCAGTTCAAGTCTTTAGATCGGGTGGAAAACTTCACTAGCTTTTTAAGGCCCATAGACTCCCATCAATCCCTTATCACAAGGGCCAAACGATTGTTCACCCACTTTTTAAAATTCGGGTGGGGATTGATCTAGTTCCCGGGAGCCATCTTGAGCCAATGCAATAGATTGGAAATCCTCCCGACGTTACCACTAAGGAGGATGCCTTTGTTTGATATGTTTGAAAAGTGGGTAGCCATGACGTTGAGCTTGTCGGCAACAACAAGGGTAGCAATCAGACCCAAAGTATAGAAAGGTCCCTCTTCAGTTTTGTCGTGTCAAACAAAAGGAATTTCATCCTGCGGAACCATGCTGAGAAGTTTCGTTGTGAAAGTTAAGGGAGAAACAAACACTTTAGTGGCTAATGCATGTCAATTGCCTAGCAAATTCACTGGTTTGAGGAATTGTCTGGTGAATGGAAAAGTTGGAGATGTTGAACCCATGTTGCACGAAAGATCAAGAATGCTAAACTGGAGATTATGAATGGAGGTTTGGAGAATGAAAGATCGAAAAAGTGGTTGAAGTGTAGTAAATGACCACGACTTGGGCATTTATAAGTAGTGGAACACCCTAATCATGATTGTTGAAGCGTCGCCAGCGGAAACTCATCAAATCGTGTCCTTTCACATCACTCAATGAGTTATTTTTCGGGGGGGCATTTGTTACCCACATTTAATGCACATAATGATAAAAAACACGTGGCATGTGCTGGTTAGGTTGTCATTACAAAAAATAAGGCGTCGCTACAAGAAACGAGGCGCTCCGAGACATCAGGGAAGTCAGTAAAGCTGACGTAGGAAAAGACAGATGACACGTGACAACTTGAGGATCACATTTCCAAATCTCGGGAGGAGCAAATCGAGAGTGGTTTTAGACCCTCAGAAAGATTTTCTTGGGAAGGAATGATTATAGAATGAGCCGATGAGTTAGGAGCACACTCACCCACGACAGGAAACATGGAGTAATTTATGGAGCACATGTACGAAGTATGAACGTGTGGGAGTTTTTCGAGGCACAACGTCGAAGAAGAACGTGGGATTCCTCGAAAATGGAGGACTTGGGGAGAGAATATGGCTATCTGACCAGAAGAAAATCAAGTATAAAAGGGGGTCACTACAGGACAAATACACACATCAACACCCATCATTATCTTTGCTTTTACTCTACAAGTTTTTATTTCCATAGTAGTATAGTTCTCTTTCGTGCAAGACTCGAATTCGTACTGTTTGCATTGACCATGGCCTCAATAGGTTCTTTTGAGTCAAGTGTAAGCTCACAAGTTCTCTCTTAATTTAATTCATTTATTTTATTTTACTTTTTGTTTCTTTATTCGTTACGATTATTTCAATTGGTGCGTCCAGAAGTTCTAATCCGTTAGCAACACTAAACTCCATACAATTTTAAACCTCTCGAATCTCGCGTCTGCAACCGTTTGATTCCCTAAGGAGAAATTCGAGAACAAACAGCAACTAGGTTAGCTCCTACGAATGCTCAAACGGATCTTGATGGATGGGTTCTTACCAACTGAGCTATCAAACCTCGACGAAATTGATGTCTTATCCCATTTTCTAACACCAAATTGAATATCCCAAACATATTTTATTCATACATCTTTTTTATTATTATTTAACCATATACACTTATATTCATTTATTTCACTTATTATTTCAACTAAAAATATATTTGAAAATTTTTAGCAACGCATAAATATTATTTTTAATAAAATAATTTTAAATTTAGTTAACAATATATTATTTCAACTAAAAATATTATTTTAAACTTTATTAGTTTTTTTATATTTTAATGATAAGTTCAATCAATGTTGGTAGAATATTTCCTTTTATGTTAAATTACATTGGTATGGTTGTGTCTATATCTTAAATTTCTAGAGCATGTGCTTTTAAAATTTTATATTTTTTAGTTTTTATTATATTTTACAATAATTTTAAAAAATAAAATTAATAATAAAATTTAATTAGTCAATAAATTGATTGGTTAAATACACCAATATACCATGAAATAAAAAAGAGAGATTAAAAACAAAAAAAGAAAATAAATAAAATTAAATGGCATAGCAATAGTGCTACCCCAAATATATCATAGGTGAAATGGTCGGCTTGGTTGTGCTCGGTTTTTGAAACCCTAAAACGCAGCCCGGTCAAAATAAATTCTAGTTCATATTTAATGATAGTAGTTTTATGTTCGCACGTTGTTCTAAAATACTACAAATTTGTTTTTATTTTTTCAAAATATATGAGAATATAATAAAAATTGTTTCCAATAAAAAAACTAATTGACCAAGATATTAAATATCTTAATTAGGAGTAACACATCATGTAATTGGGATGTCACATATCAAAATTATTAGATATCTAATGTTAATTTTTTATGAAAATATATTCTGCTTTTATGTATTACTAGTATGAGACTTCCACAATACTATGGGATTTTTTTAAAACATTTTTTTATTTTGTTTTTTAGCTCTTTTTTCTCTATTAAATTGAAATAACAACACTTTATTTTTGAATAAGAACATAATATGCCCAAAGAGTTGGGTCTGGCGGTAATAACTTAATATTTACAGGTGAAAGTTCCAAGTTTGAATCTTGGTGGAGATAGCGAGTAAAATAATTGATTTGGATTTTGTCAACCATTCTATTTTTTTTTTGAAAAAAGTACACAATTTATTTTTTCTAATAAATTGAAATAATAACACATCATTTCTAATATTAGTGTTTGATCTCTTTTGTGAAACAATTTTAGTTCTTAAATATTCGTTTTTTGCCTAAATAAACCTGCTTCGTCGATATTATTTTGTAGTCTTAGTACATAACAGTGATACCCTGTTTAATTTACTTTGCAATTATATCTGTTAGACCATGTATCTTGTCTATCGATCTGGTCAAAATTTTCGATTAGGTTTACTTCTCCGGCGATGCCTTCCGCAAGGTCATCCATTTGGCTGGCAATTTGGGGTTTGAAAGTTGTCCGCAAGGTCTTCTTAAACTTTAATTATCTTTTTTAGTTCTTCATAGTTTTTGATTTGGATGCCAGGTTTTTATGTTGTTGCAACGGACAATTTCACGCTAAGGGACGTAGCTGAGGAGGTTTATTGAAGGGCTGAGAGAGAAGAAGGGCCAACATTGGCAGAATGTGAGACCTACAAGTCTTAGAGGACACTTATTAACAGATGCCGATGAGCATCTCCACTTTGGTGCATTCTGTTTTTGTTTTTTTTTTCCTCGTATGGATATATAATCTGATAATTACTAAAGGAATGGATTTTCTTTATGCAACATGTAATTGATACAATGCAGACTTTTATAGTGTGTGGAGTAAATGTCGCTTGCTTTGTTGCCCATCACATTCCTTTTCTCTTTGCTACGTTGATATGTCTTAACATTTCTTTGATGGACAAAAGTTGATTCTGTTCTTCTTTTGCAGTTCTATTGGACTTATAGATGATTGCGTCAATTGAAGGGGAGAGTGAAAATTGTTGAAAGGAGTTATAGCTTGTGCAAGAATTATTTGAGTCAAATGTGGCCTTGGTATCATTTAAGCTAATCTTACTATTTTCACTTTATTCCCTTTCACTCAATCGTGAGATGATCATTAGCTTCTGTTCTTTCTTGAAGTTGAGATCCCTTTAGAGTCCTTAGAAATTCATAATTGTGAATAATGGCCAATAAAGTAGACTGAAGATTTGAGGGTTAATTTTACCCATATCACTAAACTTTAAGCCACTGTAACCATTTTATTTAAATTTTTTGGCAAGCCCATAACGTGACTGCCACATTATTATAACATGTCACTTAACAAAAAAAAAAAGACAAATAGCCAATCATGACAACAAACAAATATTAAATTGAATTTATCAAAAAAAAATCTGTCAAAATTTCACTAACATACAAAATTTAGGTATAACTAGTTTGCATAATATATATAATAGCTGAATGAACTTTTATATTAATATGATATTGGACAAGCTATTATTTTATAGCTATATATATCCCTGAATCTGATAAGTCACAAGTATATGAATGAAATATTGTAAAGTATATTCGTAGTAAGCATACATGTCCGAATGAAATAAATTTTACAAACTTTGGTAGGTGTATAGTGTAATTATCCAGTCTTTTAAGTCCAATGAGATCAAAAGTTGAGACCTTCAAACAACAACGAAACACACTCTCTTAAACCCATTCAACTTTCTCATGCCAAAATCCAAATTAAAAAATTTGCCTAAAGAAAATACTCCATTTTTTCCAGATGAGAAATCATTTTAATTCAGATTTTAGACTCGATTATGAATTAGAATTTGTTCTTGGTTCCAATACTTTATTTTACTTGCTTTAACGGAACATGAAAGGTATATCCCTACGTTTTAACTAGAATTTACTTTTTGTTCTTTTCTAATCTTATGACAATGTAAAATTATATTCCTTAGAGATTGATTAGTTTATTAGTTTTGATGATCAGATACTTTATAATATCAAGATAACGAATCAACTATATACATACATATTAGAGATTTTTTTTTCAAATTTTGTGATTAGTGGATGATTTAGTAGCTTGACATGTGTGAATTGGGTTCACTACAAGAAATAACATGATTAGGTACGATATATATAAACAAAACATTTTTCATATAAGTTTATCTAGAAATAATTATGTATAGCTTATATTCACTCCTATCTCTTTTTTATATTGATAAATTAAATATTAATTAATAAAAATAAACAATATATGCGATCAAATTTTTAAACAAATAATAGAAAGAAATCCATATATAACAAAAATCGTACGCATTATTATAATTGTTAGTATAGAAAGAAATTTTAAGGAATAATAATAAATATACAAAATTTGAATTATGCGGTGCTCTCAAGGATTCCACTATTTTTTATTTTTTCAATTTTTGAAAATTTAAAAAATATTGTAATGAGTTTTTTAAAATTTGTTGTTGATGTAAATTTAATCACTTTGTCCATTTTTCTTCTGAAACGTTACAAAACTCCCTTAAAAAAACGTTACAGAATAAACTCTCCGCTCCTCCCCACTTCAGTTCCTCCTTCATATATCCTCCTTCTTCGGAAATCGCCATAAAGAAGCCATTAATAACCATTACTATCTCCCATTCACTTTTGTGATAACACAAGAGGAAGTCCTTCTCTCTACTTTGCCTCTAAGTGGGTCCAACAATTCGACCCAACAATTTCTCAATTTCTTCTTCACATCTCTACTTCAAAACTCTCAACTTTCATTGGTTCTACTAGGATGTATCCACAACTAGTTGAACTCATTGCTGAATACTATAACATTGCTTTTATAAATGGATATATGAATTTGATTTCAAAAAAAAAATGGATATATGATTTTAAACGAAAGGGCCGAGAAGCCTAAATTCCTGCTTAATTATTTTCTTTAAGTCAATCGTTCATAATTACTCTAAATTGGTTTACTTTTTATTTTTCATGAATGTTGTTGGAAAATTAGGCGATCGAATAATGCGAAATAAATAAGAGGAATCACACAAAAACATAATATTTATGTGGTTCAATCAATTTAATCTATATTCACGGACAAAGTACAAGTAGTTTTACTATTCAGAGTCAACATCAAACATACAAGCTTACTACAATGTTCAAAGACATTTTCAAGATGTTCCCAAACTCCCTTATATAGTTTATAAGGAATACAAGTTAAAACTATTTACGAAAACCCTAAAACCCGTCAAAATTAGGTTACACAGTCCATGAATACAAGACACGGCCAAACACGTCGTTACACTGCCATCCAAGCTTGTCCGTGTAATGCAATATCACGCCCAAAATCCGCCACAGGCACGACCACAGTCGTGGCTGCCCAGCTTCGCCCTTTTTCGGTTCCAGCGCATCACACAACCATTCCCATGCCCGTGTAGCTCCTTGTGTCTGTCCAGTAACTCATTTTCCTTCACAAATTCGTCCTTCTTTGGCTTGTACCACTTCCTTCAAGGGTTGGCTTTGTCTTGTATCAAGAAAATCATTTCAATATTCACCAATTCTCCACCTTGAAGTGAATTTTCTTCCCCGTACAACTCTGAATCCCAATTGCTTATCTGTCACATCCCCGAAGGCCATCAAGTCCTGCAACAATGAACCAAGTCCAAGCCGGACTTGCTTCCACTAGCTAGCTTTCCGTCCACTCCTAACAACATACCACCCTGCATTCTTCATGTGTCCTCTAGTGATGGTCTTTCTACATCACCAACACAATTACCATGCCTTGGTACACTTGTTGTTAGCCCTCGTGGATCAATCTGATCAATCTTTGCCAGTTCCAGAGTCTCGATTACAAACTCCACCCATTTACTACAGAACTCACGACAGTCCTTAATCCATTAGCAACTACCGAGTTACAAATCAAGGTGTAAAAGTCATTCCACAGTTTATCCTTCATCACAACCGAAGATCCCTTGTACACCCGAATTCCTCCATCTCTTCCAGAGAAACCATAACTATGTTTCGTGAAAGCACCAACAGAAATCAAGTTCCTTCACAACCCTGGGACATACCAAGCATCAAGTTTTCTGACCATCTCATTATGCATTCTAATCTTCAAATAACCATTGCCTTCAGCACTCAGCTTCTCACCATCTCTCAATTTCACACTGTCTCTCCATTCTTTACAAAAATCAAATAGTTTTCTTGAATAGGTCATGTGATAAGTTGTACCAGTGTCAATAACCCAGCTATCTTCATATCTAAATGTTGTAATTGTCAACAGTTTACTGCTTTCTCCCTCATCAAAGTTATCCTGAAACTCCACAGAATTATTCTAAACAACTGTTGCACTTGATTTTCCATCGTTTCCCCTATGTGGACAATTCTTTTTCATATGTCCAATCTCCTTATAGTGATAACACCTCAAATCATGATTCTTCCCCATTTTATTGCCCCTACTCAAGGTTAACCCAGAATCCACTCTGTCTCCACCCGAACTAGAAGTTAACCTCTTCAGTTCTTTAGACAACAAAACATCCTTAACATCATTAACAGAAATTCCATCTCTACCATACATGATAGTATCAACAAAATTCTCATATGATTCAGGCAAAGAATATAACAGAAACGTAGCTTAATCCTCATCATCAATGTCAACACCAACACCTTTCAAATCCAATATAATTCTATTAAATTTATCAAGATGTTGCTTTACCTGTATGCCTTCTGGCATCTTCAAAGTATGCAGCAGCCTTTTTGATAAAACTTGTTCGACAGGGATATCTTCTTATGCTTACTCTCAAGCTTCTTCCACAAGCCTGCTATAATAGTTTCATCAGCTACCTCCCTCAAGACTTCATCTGCTTGACTCAATAGAATTGCACTATGCGCTCTCTTCACAGCCTCTACTTTTTGCGCCGTTATCAGTTCTACTAGTAATTTCTCTTCACCTTCAATCGCCTCTTCACACTTCTGCTGAACCAGAATCGCCTTCATCTTCAGCTTTCACAGCGTGAAATCATTCACTCATTGAATTTTGAATTTATATGAAGACATCTTGTTTCTCTAGAATGAACCCAGGAGTTTCTAAACAAATGCCCAAGCTCTCATACCACTTGTTGGGAAATTAGACGATAGAAGAATGCGGAATAAACAAGAGCAATCACACAAGAACACAAGATTTATGTGGTTCGATCAATTTGATATATGTCCACGGGTAGAGCACAAGTAAGTTTACTATTCATATTCAAAACCAATCATACAAGCTTACTACGATGTTCAAATACCTCTTCAAGACGTTCTTAAGCCCCTTATATAGTTTACAAGGATTACAAGTCAAAACTATTTAGGAAATTAGGTTACACGGTCCATGAAGACAAGACACAGCTAAATACATCGTTACACGACCATCCAAGTTTGTCTGTGTGATGAAATATCATGCCCAAAATCCCCGTGGCTGCCCAACTTCACCCCTTTTCGGTTCCAGCGCATCACACAGCCAGTCCCACGCTCGTGTAGCTCCGCATGTCTGTCCAGTAGCTCATTTTCCTTCACAAATCCATCCTTCTTCGGCTTGTATCACTTCCTTCAAGGTTTGGCTTCTCTTGTATCAAGAAAATCACTTCAATATTCAACAAATATTATTTTTTTATTATTTGACTACTATGACATTACTCGAGTGCCAAGAAAAATATAATAGAATCGTTACTGCACATTGTATTCCATATTTAAATGTTTTAATATGTAACAATGGTATTGTGGTTTGTCTAAACTCTGCAAAAGGAAAAGACTCTTTTAAAACATCTTTACAAAGATACAGGAAGTAAGAAGTTACCTGAGGCATTTTGAAGAGTAGAAAAATTAGTAGAAGCATTCAATGAAATGAGAACTAATATTAAAGTTGAAAACGAATTGCCTTTTTTTTCTTTTCTGGATTGCAACATGATCTTACGATACAACTTAGGATAGACGTGGTCACAGTCTATGAACCGGTGGTTCAAGTTCAACCCCTGGTTGAACCTGAACCAACTCGTGGTTCCATGATTTGGAGCGGTTCTGGGCCGATTCTGGTCCAACCAAATAGGTTAAACCGACAGTTTCGGTTTTAATTTGGAATTTTTTTTTCTTTTTTATAATTTTGTAATCAATTTTCATCTTGTTCAATTTAATTTCCCTTTTTTTCCTCTTTTTAAAATTGTAATCAACAGTTTTTGACCGTTGGATCCGCCTATTCCAATGGTTAGTTCTTTGGTTGAACTGTCGGTTCAAACCGCTAGTTCTGAATCACAGGAAACTGGCGGTTCAACGGTTTTTACCACCATGAAAATTAATTTTAAGAAGTATCAGTTTAGAGCTACGGTTTTTTCCTTTCATCGGCAGGTTGTTTCTTTACTAGCGAAGGCTAAGTCTTTAAATGAAAAAATTCCAGTTTTGGATTACGATGAAGATAGTTATGACAAACAAACCTGCAAGTATGCACTTTTTAAATTTAGGCTGCTTAACAATGGGACAATGCGGATTTGTCAATTTTTAGTTTCCATCTATGATTTGTACATTGTTGCGTTCAATAGTTCTAGGAACCAATGGTTCCAATTGCGCAGAGACAACAATGGTCAGATTTTCGATACTTTGAACATGGAAAAGTGCTATATAGGTTGCGATCATTATGATTTAGAGAGAAAAGCTGATCGGATTAGAAACCAAGTGAATCTAGGTTTAGAACCACTTTGTAAGTCCATTAGATTATTGTCGGAGTACAAGTAAGAAACTAATGAACGGTCTACACATGGAAATGGGAGCAAGAATATCTTTACAGTTATATTGATGATATCGGAAGCTATACACTTTTGGTTGATTTTGTTTTTTGTTAGTGACGTAGAAGATGATGATGTACAAGGTGCAAATTTTAGCAGTTGGTTAGACAATTCAGTACTTGAGTAAAATGATAGAAGTATTACTAGAAGGAATTACGACTTCTGTGGGATATGATTAGTAATTGGAAAACAATTTCCAAGCATTATTTGGAAAATTCTGAGACTACACAAACATCAGATTTGGTGCCAACAAAATATATAGGGGTTTTGTTGAGAATTTGTAAGTGTGAGGAGATAGAACTCGACAATGAGACATTTGGGTGAAGAAAGCAACTAAATAATAAGGTGAGATGCTTCCTTACATCAAAGCACTGCAACTTTATATAAAAATTGATAATTCTATGTCCTCTATAATATTTAGGGAAAATAATTTTCAAGTTCCTGAGGTATACCCTAATTAGTAAGTAGGTCCTCGCTTTTTCTGAATGTAGCATACACGTCTCTGAAACTTGATTTTAACTAACAGAGTAACCAAAAAGGAAAAATGACCTAATTGCCCTTCCTTAAATAGAAAACCCACAGTCAATCTTCATTTTCTCTCGTTGTCTCTCTTGTTCTCTCATCTTCTCTCTCTCAATCGACACCAAATCCTTTTGCTCTCTCTGTCGATCGATAATAAACCCTAATCCTTTCTCATTCTCTCGATGAGAAATTTGTGGTGAAAAAAGCAACTAAATAATAACGTGAGATGCTTCCTTACATCAAAGCGTTGCAATTTTATTTAAAAATTGATAATTTAGTAATCCATTTTCCCCAAAAACCAAATCAAACCCAGAATCATCTCTCTCTTTCCCAAAAATTAATTTTCCTAAATATTATAGAGGACACAAAATTATCAATTTTTAAATAAAGTTGCAACGCTTTGATGTAAGGAAGCATCTCACCTTATTATTTAGTTGCTTTCTTCACCAAAAATGTCTCATTGTCGAGTTCTATCTCCTCACACTTGCAAGTTCTCAACAAAACCCCTATATATTTTGCTTGCACCAAATCTAATGTTTCTAAAGTCTCAGAATTTTCCAGATAGTGATTGGAAATTGTTTCCCAATTACTAAACATATATGTAAAGAATATTTTGATTTCTCTATCCCTTCTCTCTTTACATTTATTATTTATGGAAATTGGATTATTCTTCTTACTTTGTTCTTAACTTACCTTGAATATTTTGATAATTGCAAAAAAAAATTAAACAAGTCTTTAAAGATATAAATCCAATTCACCCCCTCTTGGATTGCTATTTCGGGCTGCCAACAATTGGTATCAGAGCTAAGACTCATATTTTTTAAGGTTTAAAACCCTAGAAAAAAGGATCCAAATGGCATCCATGTTTGATAATTCTAGATATGAGGGTTTACCTATTAACCAAGCTCTTTTCTTTGATGGTAGTGACTACGTATATTGGAAGACAATAATGATGGTGTCTTGAAGTCGAAAAGCTTGGATGTTTGGGAAATCGTCGATGAAGGACCATTTGTTCCAACCAAGACAGTTAATGGCCAGAAAGTTGAAAAGCAAAAGGATGAATGGAGTGATTTGAACAAGAAGCTTGTTTCCTTTAATCACAAAGCCATGCACATTCTCTTTTGTGCACTTAGTAGAGATCAATTCAACAAAGTGCAATAATGCCAAAATACTCATGAAATTTGGCATACACTAGAACTGACCTATGGAGGAACAAATCAAGTCAAGGAGAACAAAGTCTTCCTCCTAGTTCATAAATATGAATTATTCAAAATGGAGGAAGGATAATCCATTCAAGCAATGTTCGACTGCTTCAACGATATCATTAATGGAATCAAAGCTCTTGGGAAATCTTATACACATTCCGAGCTTGTGAGAAAAATCTTGAGGTCTCTTCCAAATTCTTGGGCTCCAATCAAAAATGCTATTCAAGAAGTCAAAGATCTCTCAATACTACCATTGGAGGATCTTATGGGATCTTTGCTTACCCATGAGATGAGTATAGAGGAAGAATAAGAGAATGAAGGCAAAAAGAAGAAGAAAGATATAGGCATTGCTTTCAAAGCATACACAAAATTTATTGAAAGCTCTAGTGAAGATGAGGAAGAAAAGGAAGATACAGAATATATCAAATATATCACAAAGAGGTTTCAAACATTCCTCACTAAAGAAAAAGTGGCAAAGAAGGAAAGACAGGGGAGGAACAAGGTTATTTGCTATGAGTGTGGTGAACCGGGACATGTCAAACCGGATTGCCCATATTTAAAGAAGTATGGCAAGAGGAGAAAAAGAATAACTCTTGAGGATGATGATACTTGCTCAAGTGAGAATGACAACAATGAAGTTGGAGCATTGTGCTTAACAGAAATCATAGACAATGATGAGAAGGAAAAAGGGGTAATCCATTCTTGACCCTTAACTTTGCATTATTTTAATTGTGCTCCATATATGTAATATATTTACTTGTTGATTGAATATGATTTATTGCATTATTTTGTGTTTAGTTGAATGATTGCTTAATTGTTGATATGTT
>CAODLS012163808.1:0-16361 GCA_948243855.1 Flueggea neowawraea
TGTACCTCGACCTAATGAGGCATTTTTTGCTATTATGAGTGCTCTTGTTTGGGACTCTACTTTACTATGTCATAGAGCTCCACATCGGGTTACTGCTGGGATACTGGGCTTCATTTTGTATTTTGGGGTTTACTCTGGTGATTTATATTTTCACTGATATTTTTGATATACTATATATATATATATATATATATATGATTTACTTCATTTATAAATGCTTTTATAAATATTTTAAATAAATAATTTGATAAGTCGGGTAGTATATCTGATCACAGAGGCTTGTGTGAGATGGATTGGGCTTCTACAGACGGTCTGCCTCGTACGCTAGTCACGGGCGTGACTATTGGTCGTGGCATCGTGATTGATCCTAATAAACCATATGGAGCTAATTTATTCATTCATTATTGCCCAATATGTCCTAATCTAGTATGCCAAAGATTAACATCTATATTCTTGTTGCTAGATTTAGTAAGCAAAGAACAACTCACATTACCATTCCCACAAATAGTGTTCAACACCATGAATCAATTGATAATACAACCAGATCCTAAATAGACAGAACCATTAAATATGTCCAAAGTACTACCACAAAAATCCAAATTGTATCCTAAAATTAAAAGAGCAACAACAGAGATCAAAATTCGCCGAATTTTTAGAGTATAAAGGACATCATATAGATAAAGGGTCTTGCCATCTTGGAAAAACAACTTGCACGTGCCAAGTCCAAGCACTTCATCCTTGAGTCGCTACTCATATGTATCCATTGTGTCCCATTTAGAATCCGACCAAATTGCACTAATGCATTTCTTTCACTAGCTACATGATTGGTGGCTCATAAGTCTACAGTTCACACGGGATGAGATTCCGTAAGCATGACATTACTAGAAAAAAAAATATTTACAGAAGAGGTATTAGAAGACAATACCTTATTCGACCCAGTGCACTTATGGGCGAAATGACCTAAATGTCTCTCTTTCCACCACGGTTTCCTCTATTGAGTTTACCACAGTTGAAGCGGGTCATTTTGGATTTGTCTCTCTTTCCACCACGCTTTTCTTGCTTGAGTTTTAAGAACTTGTTCCTCTTCTTTGGTTCCTGACCAATCTCTTTCCGTTTCTTATTTTTGTGCCATTTGCGCTTAAAGCTTGAAGCTTTCTTGGAGCTAGATTCAACCACATATGAAGCGTTCGTCCTCTAACTCAACATGTCGCGCAACATCATCAAAGGTATTAATATTTTCATTGTGGGTCATGTTGACCTTCATATGTCCCCAACTATCAAGAAGGGATCATATAACAACTTGCACTTATTGCTCATCAGTCAGGATATGCCCAACTTGCTTAAGTTCAGTAATCATGCTTAAGCGCAGTTGAGCATTTTTGTTTCCATCATCAGCTTGAGGCTCAATCATTTCATAATTAACAGCTTCTAGAGCCTCTTGCTCTTACGGGACATATTGGATCTTAACATATGATGGGTGTCAAAACCAGCAAATTAATTCCTACTTTAGGGATCAAAATAAATAAATTTGAAGACAGTGGCGAGTAGGGTCGAATACACATAGAATGGTAAAAACTTGTCTAATTGCAGAAAAAACAATTTTAGTAAAGATGAGACTTTTGATTTAAAGAAAGTAAACAAAGCAAAGAAATAAAATAGGAACAAAAAATTTTAAAAGATGAAATTAATATCACAAAAGTCTAGCCAAGATACATCTTCGTCTCACTTTGTAAATCGATCACAGGTTACGAAAGATAAATCATTATTGTTTATACATGTAAGTTATAGTTACGAGTGACACACTCAATAACTAAACTTTACTTACTGTTCGCTAATTCTGGGACGCCCTGCAAACTACTTACTTAACTAATAAACAACCCCTGGGACACCATGCAAAGTTCAATTTACCAACATCATTAATAACTATAAAGACCTTACCTAAGCCAACAAACTCCGACGTCGCAGCTCATTCAGACTATATTATTCTATTATTTTAATGACAATCGAAGTCTGTTATCATAACAACAACATTGACTCACCACCTATGTTAGACATGCAATCACAAATCTAAGAATCTAACTGAAAATTTATTATTCTATCAACCAATTTAGTCAGTCGTTATCAAATCAATCAACAAAATAATAAGCAACCTTTTAAGTGCAAAAATAGAATAAATGCATAAACAATAAAGAACTAATAAAAATAAAACATCGTGATTAATTAAAGATCAACTTTGATTGTACTTTGATTAGGGAAAAGTTTAGTAACTCATAATTGAAATAAAGAACCCAAGGAATATGGGTCTACTATTCTAAGTCATGAATGTATAGAGAGAGAAAGACAAACTAATCACTAGCTATTTATATGAAATAGCTAACTTATAATCTAATTAGAATTGTTCACCTGTTCCAAAAATAACCTTACAGGTTTCTCCTTCTAACAACCATGTTTCAGTCATATCAGATATCAAAATAGGTCTGCCACGTCATATATTTAATCCATGTTGGCATCTCAATGTCACGCAGGTCGTCAAGGCCTTCCTGTAAGCATCCAAAATCGAACCTTTGCATTAAACATCTCCAAATTTAGCCTTTTTCACCAAATCATTCCCTAGGCAAGACAAATCACAAAACAACATAAAAATGTAAATGGAAATGCATGTAAAACACTAAGAAAATACCAATGCAAATATGAATGAAATGAACACTAACAACATGCCATATGTTATAGTTATCACTATTCAGTTTTTCACCTTTATTCAAATTAGCAATAGCATTCTTTGTTGCCATTGTATTACTACACAGAGATATTATATATATATATATATATAGTCATCAATTTCTTAAAATTTAATTATTAAAATTCAATATAAGATATTGAATCAATGGTTCACTATGTTCATCCTCATCATCTATATTCAAATGTCTAATTTTAATAATTAAATTCAAAAATTGTGACATATTCATAAGCCTGAGTGAATGAAGCGACAACACATTTAAATAAACAATTTATAATTTAAATTGCTTCAAATTCACAAATATATGTTCACACTTAAACCAATAAACAAATGAACATATTAAAACAAGAAACTATACACAAAATATTTAATAAACAAATAACCACAAAACATGCAATGCTTAAAGATAGTGTGGCTTGGGTCCATGGTATAACTCGCAAGTGCTCTCTTATGTTCGGAAATTTGGGCTTGATTTGGACGTCTCAAACAACCACGGATAAATGTTACGCCCTTCCTACACAAATAAGAACAATTTTATCTTAATTTTATCTGCACCTTGTTTGCCATGAATCGCTTTCTCTGCGAATTATGTTGCTGCCTCCAAATGTGCATCATATTTCCTTAAGTTGGAAAATAAGGAAATAAATATCACATTATTTTTTTATTATTTGTAAAAAAATTATTCTATAACATGGAGCACACTTGAGCATTGCATAAAATATTTTTGATAATTTTCTTAGAATTAATTTTATTCTAGAAATTATTAAATAATATTTAATAATTATAAGTGATTTTTCAATCATATTTGAATAATAATTCAAATATATTTCATATATTAAGAAAACAATATTCTGGGTAGTTCCCATATTTACTATGAACTTCCTCAATTCTCCATAAAATTTCAGAAATTTTTAACCTTCTGAAGTATTTAATAAAAAATATTTTCTCCTCATATTTTGGAAAATCCGTTCAAAATATTGAAATTTCCAAACAAAATATTTTAATTCATCAATAATTTGTATATTTCAGTAGCGTTCTGGAGATAATTTTTATGAAAATTTTGGACTTCTGGGACTATATTAAATAGTTATTTTAAGTCAATTATATATATTTTTTTTTTGTTCTTGGTGTTCTTCACCAAACACAAAAATAAATTGCACCAACTATGATTTAATGTTTGCACTCTCATATATTCTTCTAGAGTGGTTTCAATTCTATTCCGCTTGTTTATTTGGAAATTTCACATTTCCTATTTTCCATAGATACCATATTTGAATAATTAAATGAATAGATTCATAAAAAAAATCATCTCGAAAAAACAGAAATCGCCAACTTCAGCAAATTCCCAGATTTCTTGAAAATTTTCCAGATTTTCGACATGTTCAACATGCAATCTTTGAAAATTTATAACTTTCAATGTAAGGCACAAAATTCATATCCATCTGATTCCTCATAAATCTAACATAGCATACTTCAAATTCAAATAAGATATTCAGAGAAAAACACACAAAATAATAACAAAAATTAAGCATGAAAATGTCAATTCATCACTGAAACTTTGTATCAAGAACCAAGCAAATCCCACAAAAAAATTCACCTAGATCATGGAGATTACTTGTAAAAGCTCTGATACCAATGTATAACAACACAATATAAGTTAATTAACTAACTTTAAGTAGTCACTAGATTTGGGATCGAAATATGAAAATCGCAATCCATCCTCACAATCCAAGTGCTCCAATTTTGGTCTCCTACATCACAAATTCGTTCTTAATTTTTGCTGTAGAGATGGAATGTCAGTTTTTTGTGTCTTTTTATGACATGTTTCTGAAGCATCATAATGGATAAATCAATATAAGGCATTTGTGTCTTTATTATCTGCACAACAGTTGCAACTGTTGTGCAGGAGTTATTTTGGGTTCGGTTTGACCCGACCTGATTTCCATTCAAAGGAGTTATTTTGGGTTCGGTTTGTGCCTTTTTATAACATGTTTATGAAGCATCAGGAAAGAATTCCTATTATTTTTATGCATTACATGGATGATTCACAAGGCAATGAACTGAAATCCCATTAATTTCATGCATCATATCAATTATTCACAAGACAATGAAATGTACAATGGATTCCTCAGAAGCACAGACAATTTTTTGTCACATGTTCTTTGTCTTGCATTATGTGGGACAAAAAGCTATTTAAAAAGTTTTCTTAAAACGTAAAACTATTTACATTTTTTATCCTTTAATATGTCTTCATGTAACTCTTAACAAAAAAAATCTCACTTTAAATGGGATGAATGGAGTAATTATTTATTATAATAAGGTACATGTCAATTTATGGTCTTAAATGTAATCAACATTTTATTATTATTGTAAAATTGTTCAAGACAACTTTAATTGAAAGTACAAGTAAAATAGTAGAAGCCAATTAGTTTTTGGGACTAGTAATGTGATAATGTCACTGAAGAATTGTTACAAATTCTTGAATTTTCCTATCAGAGCTTCCACCTTCGGCAACAGCTTCTTTAGCTAGTTTCTTCCACTTCTCAGAATTCCTTCTAAAAACTTTTCCTTTTTCACCTTCCATTACTTCTCTCACACAGCTCTCTATCTCCTCCTTTGTCACCAAACCATTCTCATCATCAACCTTAACTCTAACCCCAACTTCCCAAACATCACTTACAAATTTGGCATTCATGGGTTGGTCAGTCCATTGTGGCATTGTCACCATTGGAACGCCCAAACTCAATGCCTCCAATGTTGAGTTCCATCCACAATGAGTAATGAAGCAACCGACTGATTTGTGGGCCAGAACCTCATGTTGTGGTCTCCATTGTATGATTAGATCCACCTTTGATGTCTATTCTATGAATTCTTTTGGGAGTTTTATCTCTTCAGTTTCTCTTACTACCCAAAAGAAGTGAGTTTGGCTTGCTTTTAGTCCCCAAGCTAGTTCAGCCAGTTGGTCCTCTCCGAGTGTAGCTAAGCTACCAAATGAGACATATACAACTGAATTTGGTTCCTTTGAGTCTAACCACTTTATGCAAGTGTTTAAATTTGGCTTGAAGAGGCTTAGGCCATAGTCTTTGTCATCCTCTATTCTCTTGTCCAAGAACATTGATGGGATTGTTGGTCCTATTGGCTTTGTAGGCCATTTGGTTTCCATCCACTGCACTACCTGATCATGTAAAAAGAGAATATTAAATTAGATTTCATTAATTATCAATGGTTTGAATACTATCTCTAACAAAAAGAACTTGATATAAAATTTATTATCGGTCCAATAAAAATCAAATTGAATTACAGATCCCAAATATTTAATTAAAAGAAATATGTACATGAAATATAATCAATTTCGAAAGAATGCGACTGTAATAGTGGATTAGCTATTTAGTTAACATCAGGTCGCAAATTTGATTCACAATATCTTGTCAAACAATACAAAAGCATATAGACTCGTGAATACCTCTTCTTCCAAGCTGTTAAAAGTGTTAAAAAAGATCCAATCACTCCTACCAGCGTTGGAAAACTGAGAGACTAATTGTTCTAATATTGTTGGATAACTCTCAAGATCATAAGTAAAAGAGGGTAGTTCACAGATTTGAAGTGGAAGCAACCCTGGTAGAGATACACAAGGTTGTTCAATAGGCAGCTTCAATGTCCCTTCATAAATATGGCAAAAGACACCAGTGACCGAGCATGTCATCGTGAAAAATGAAGCTCCAACAACTCCAAGTTGTTTAGCTATGTCTAGACACCATGGCATGTTTGCATCATACACAAGGCAACTTATGGATGGCCTAGAATTATTGCCAATCCTGACAATAATTTCTGGAAATTTTCGACACATGATTTCTTGGAAAGTTGTTGGATACCATATAGCAGTTAAAAGCTTCTCATCTTCTTCAATGGTATCAGATATGGCGGCCATGTCAACCAAGTTGGATTGGAGTTTCGGTAAGTATTTGTTGGTGATGGTGAGAAGTGTGACTTTGAGTCCTTTGAAGGCAAGACGTTTGGAGAATTGGAGCATTGGGTTTATGACCTTGGACTAGAAATGGAAACACACATACATGAGGTCTAGTGATTGTTTCTTGTTGTTTCTCCTCTATTAATTTCTCTCTTTGCACGCAGTGCCAACCCCTCTCTTTGTGCATATCTACTCTTTCTTGATGTTCTATAGTGTATGGACTATCGGGAGAGTGGAGAGAGTTGGAGATCAATATGCGTTTTATTCCTACCATTATTATTTAATCTTTCGTGTCATATCTCTTTTATTGCATCATTTGATATTCAAATACGAGATATTGTTTGACCGGGTAGGATTTTTATAGATGACAAAACTATCCTTATAAAATTTTAAAACTTCTTCGTATTCAGAACTCAAACTCAAGATCTCTATTAAAAAAAAAAAGAGCTCGTACCACTCTATCATCACAACTCTCAAATGAGTCTATATCATATCTTTTATGTGTATAATCACTCTTTTCCCATATTCTTTTATTGAATATTAGAAAAGGTAATAAGCATAATTTGAATCCATCAAGTCTTATGGAGTATTAGCGACAAAAAAAAAAGTGGTCTGACTGGTAGTATGCTAACTGAATGATTAGCTTACAATCCCATACACTTATTGTGCGATGTCTCATCTAACTTTTATAAGGACAAGTTAGGAGTGAACCTCAGTTCTAATAGAATAACAATTCCATTCTATTGTTTGATTGATGGAATAAAATAACAATTATATTTCATTCATTTATTTGGTTGAATGCAATATTGTAAGGAATAGAATATAAATTATTTGAAAAGACTATTTTGTCTCTAACTTTTCAAATAAATTTAAATATTTTACTTTTGATATTTTATTTAAATAAATGTGTAAACAACATAATAATAAAATATAATAAATAAATAATAAACAAAACAACTTAATAAATGATAAACAAGAAAATATTAAAATATAATGAAATTGTTAAATGAAAAATGCGTAAAATATCTTTTAAATTTTAAAAACTAGAAAAAAAATCCAATTACATCAATTCTTATTAAGGTCACAAAAAATTTTCATATTCAATACTTAGGGGCCATTTGGCTCGCAGAATAGAATTGTTATTCCATGTGAAATATAATTGTTATTCCATGGTATGATAATTATATTTCATTGTTTAATTGATGTAATGGAATAACAATTTTATTTCATTCCTTTGTTTGGTTGAATATAATATTATAAGGAATAGAATATAAATTATTTGAAAAGACTATTTTGTCTCTGACTTTCAAATAAAGTTAAATATTATACTTTTTGCATTTTATTTAAATAAATGTGTAAACAACATAAGAATAAAATATAATAAATAAATAATAAACAAAATAACTTAATAAATGATAAAAATTATTAAAATATAATGAAATTGTTAAATGATAAATGCGTAAAATATCTTTTAAAGTTTAAAAACTAGAAAAAAAAAATCCAATTACATCAATTCCTGCTAAGGATGAAAAAGACTTTCATATTCATTGTTTATTCTATAGAGGTGTGGAATTGCAATTCCTAGCTATATGTTAAGAATTGCTAGTTCACAAAATCATGGAATTGACAATATGTGAAATTGGAATTTCACAAACCAAACAAGGTCATATGAATTCCACATAGAATTTCAATTTCATTCCTCATCAATTCCATAAACTAAACATACTGTAAGCGTTTTGAGAACTGATACATGAACTTTGTGTATGGTTTATGTGACCTTGAACTGGGAAAGGAAGTACTAATACATGAACTTTGTGTATGATTTCTTGATCACTCCCCTTTTTTTTTAGAGTTGTTTAGAGACTTTAGGCTTATTCTCTACCTATAAAAGTTCATTCATGATTGGAAGTTACTTATATAGGTAAGCAATTAATGGAACGTACAATTTTCAGGTGGTTGATCAGAAAATGAAATACAAGATATTTAATTTATGGACCCCATTTCAGATTTTTATCATTGTTCCTAAATAAATATTTAAAACTGCCAAAATATATATGCTATTCTGAATTTTATTCTGTAGATAGAGTGCAACAATATTTGATTTTGCACCACAAACAAAATTAACAAATTTTGAATTTTAAGAATAGTACTATGGGTGAAATCTGAAAAAGTTTTAGACTATTAATCATAGTCCGATTCTTCTCTTTGATAATTTCAGATACGGGGTTTTTTATTTCAATTTTGGTTGTTTATTCAGAACTTTCGAAATTTTCTATTAGTAAAATTTAGTTGAATAATTTTATGTGTATGTGTTAAATATGCTAATGTTTTTTCAGATTGAGAAGAAAAAGATATCTTCTGCATTTTCAGCCACGATTTGGTGCAGCTCTTCATTAATTTTTTGAAATTTGAGCAGTCAAGTCGAGGCTGAGGTTGATTATAAAGTTTTTGGTATTTAGTGGTGGAGTTGAGTGTGAGTGAGTTAACTCAATTAAATGAGCGTATTTTAGTCTTAAAAAATTGTTTATTTAAAAATTAAAGGGCGCATCACCATTTTATTAGCAGATTACTAACTGAACACTGACGGAGGAATGAAATTGTCTTGTTCAACTAAAATTGAGGGATGAACTAAAAGAGTTTTTAAAATACGAGGATGCATTAGTTAATTTTGCAAAATTAAGAGACGAAATAGTTAATTTTTCATATTTTAAATGAGCTAAACTAATACACAGTACAAATTAATATCGAGTCAAGTTAAAATTTTCTTTATCAAGTCAAATGCCTGAAGTAGGACACTCCAAAAACTTGCTTCGATTGAACTTAGGTATGCCTACTAAGAAGTGGACAAGAAGATAGTTCTTGTATTCCGAAACACACATTAAAAAAAGAGAATTGCATTATCATCTCTTAACTGATTCATAATCTCTCATTACGCCACTGAGTTTTTAAAAATTTTCTTGTGTTTCTAACTGTTAATGCCGTCAGCTAAGAATAATAGGACACGTCAGTTTTGATGACACAATATATGAGACACATGTCAACATGACTGTAATAACTAGAAAAAACTAACATGTCTCATTAATTTGAGTTGACGGCGTTAACAATTAGGGACGCAAAAACAACCTTTTGAAAACTAAGTGGCAAAATAGAAGATTATGAATTATCTCAAATAGGCTAATGTAATTGCCCCTAAAAAAATTTTGTAAGCTGATTTTATTACACGAAATTATAATAAGAGTTTCATCATTTTCCAAAAAGGGTACAACTGAGTATCTTTACTTATATTGGTTTTAAAAAAATGCAATAACTTATAAGTTTTGAAACAAGTCTTCAGTCACTTGAACAAAAAAAAAAGTTTTTTCATTGTATCGGCGGGGATATAAAATTGTAATAATAAAATTAAAAATAATGTCCTTTTCTTTTTCTGAACTTCAGTATATATACTTTTTAGTGTAAATGTTATAACCCATAATAAACATAGACATACCTCGTTCTCAAGTTCGGTAACTGAGTTTGAAAAAAAAATCCAATTTGCTTCTTGAATATTGGAAAACTGGTCGAAAACAAGTTCATACATGGATGGATATGAGCCTGGACCAAGAGCAAGAGATGGTAGATCACGACCCTTCGTCACTAGATTGAAGGCAAAGAATAAAACCCCATTTCTTCCTTCAATCTCAGAATAATACACAGCTCCAACCGCACAAGATTGAGTGAAGAAAGAAGCTCCTTGAACTCCATATTTTTTTAATTTTTAGCAACACCTAAAGCCCATGGCAACGCCGAGTCGTATAGGAGGCACTTGATAGGGCTGTTTAAGTTGCTATATTTCTGAAAAAGCTCTTCAAGACTTTGTCGAACGTTTTCCTTGTAACGCTTGATATATTCATCTATGCTTGATGGTTTTCTCCTTTGAATCCATCAAGTATGGTTTCTATGTTGATGGAACTTGTTTGGTTGAAGGTGTAGTTGCTAATGGAAGTGGATGTGATAAATGGGACTTTAATTTCTTTTGGGACTAAGCGTTTTGAGAATTGAAGCATAGGGTTACTAATACATGAGCTTTCCTTCTGGTTTCTTGACCACTCTTCATTTTCAGTTTTGTGTTTTTAGGCTTAGTTTCCACATATAAAAATCTATTCATAATTTGAAGTTATTGGTACGCATTTACAAGTGTTTTTCTTTTGATAAGTCAATTTTATTTCCTTTTATCGAAGGTCGAAATAAAATTTTTAATGTTCAATAAAGTACAAATTCATTGATATATTTATTAGTATTAAATTATATAAAACCCAAGTTGAAAAGAAACAAAACTGAAAGGAGGTTTATAACTTCAAGAGCTACTTAATTTAATTGGTTTGAGTCATTTTAAGTGTAAGATGACTTGATTAATTATGAAACTGTCAAATCACCCGCTAAGCAATGGTTACGGACCCAATTTTAGGTTCGTATCAATGGAAAGAAAAACCTTATCCTAATTTCATTGTCGTGACTTTAATACCAAACCTACAACTTTCTGGCCATATAGGTACGTATAACCTTTAAAAAAAATCAACAACGCATAACATTTTGCATTTTTATAAAATATTGAGGTATAAATAAAATTCTCAATAAAAAATGTAATTTAAAGATAAAAGTTTGAGGTGTCATCATGACTATCGTAGTTGTAATGGTCAGTGCAAAAACTTTTTTTTTTGACTGCAGGTCAATGCAAAAACCTTACTAGTATAATTTCGTGCTAAAATGATCGTCGACAAGTTTGACAAAAAAAAATTATATGAAGGGATAAGGAAAATTAATGATGGCATTAGAAAATTAGTGCTGAAACTTTAATAGGCTTTTTTTAGTTATTGTTTGCTGGCGTGGAGAGTAATGAGTGGTATGCTTTTTTTTTTTAATCAAGATATGAGTGGTAAGCTTGGAGATAAAGTTATATATATTATCATATATTTTTTAACTAATATTATTACCATTAAATAATTTTTCTATATATATCTTGTGTCTCCTCGCCTTAGAGATTCGCCCTTGTTTGCTGGTATTTTTTTGGTCATGATGTTAAATAATAACATATTTTTCATTGTATTTTCCATTTTTTCTGAATATATATGACAGAAAAAATGCAAGGACATGATAATGTTTGGGTGGATATGGAAGAAAGCAAGGACCTTATTGCTGTTAGAGATATAGATTAGATTACAAATTTATGTTTGTGTCTGTACGCATATTAAAGAAGTTTCTGATCGATAAAAATACGCAATCGAGTATCAATTCGTAACAATAAAAAATAAAAATATAGAATGTTTACCAATAAACTTGTAGCTTATTGATTCAAAGGTCAAGGATTCAATCTTGATGAGAACAACTAAAATGGCTTAAAAAAAAATATATAATATGCTTTTTATATCGGTTGTGTCAATTCTGAACCAAAAAAATCTTAGCGCAGAAATATCTAATCTATAAACGCTATATTAAATCACGTATACGTTAAAAATTTTGTTAAACATAAACATACCTCGTTTTCAAGCTCAGTGACTGAGTTCGAAAATATCCTATTTGCCTCATTAATATTCGAAACTGTTCATAAACGAGCCCATATATGGATGGATATGAGCAAAAGATGGCAGATCACGACCCTCTATTACTTGCATTGAAGGCAAAGAGTAGAACTCTATTTCTTACTTCAAATTTCCTTGAATACCATAGTAATATACGGTCTCAAACTTACAAGATTGAGTGAAAAACTAGCTCCTTCGGCTCCATATTTTCTTGCAATACCTAAAGCCCATGCGAACACCGAGTCATATATGAGGCACATGATGGGACATTTTGAGTTGCTATATTTCTGGATTAACCTCTCCAAACATTGTGGAACAGTTTCCATGTAACGCTTGAAGTATTCGTTGACTGTGACTGATGATTTTTCTCCTTGTTTGAATCCATCAAAAATGGTTTCTATATTGATGGAACTTGTTTGGTTGTATGTGAAGTTGCTGACGGAAGTGGAAGTGATGAATGTGACTTTAATCCCTTTTGAGACTAAGCGTTTTGAGAATTGAAGCAAAGGGTTTATGTGACCGTGAATTGGGAAAGGAATTACTAATACACGACCATTGTTTCTGTTTCTTGGTGATCACTATCCATTGTAATTTTGTTTAGGCTTAGTTTCTACGTATGGAAAATTAATTCATGATAAGAAGTTACTCATATTTATAATGACTTAATGCAAGAAGTCAAATAGATGGTGAAAAAAAAGGAGATGGTGACAACATAAAACACAATAATAAGATGTTGATGGTCCCAATTTTGGTGTACATATATGTGTTTATTTGAGATAGATTTGGTATAAGGAAATTGTAGAAGTAGATTTCATAGTGAAAAGGTAAAGAGTGTGCAAGTATTTTTAGGAATATATTGTTAAGTATATTCATGTAGATTGGAAATATACCTCAACAAACAATGTGTAGCAGCTACCTTTTGAGCTCTTATGCATATATCTTAAATATGAGATTAACTTCATTTCAAAAGGCATTTTGTAGGGGAGGATTTTGATTTTAATTTAAATTCAAGAAACCATTTATATTTAGGCAATATAAGGCAATTTTATTCATAACACCACCCAAAGTACAATCATGTACTCCCTCTGTCTCATAAACATAGGACGTAATATTTTTCACACATATTAAGAATAATTAGTTGGAATAGTCAAAAGCATTATCTTTGAAAAAATATTCCTAATATACCCTCCACATTATCTCACCTATTGAAAACTTTTATGTAATGTATACATAATAAGAGTAATTTGGTCTAATGTCTTATAACCAGTAATCTAAAAACAGAAATAAGCCTATATATTGGGATGAATAAAAAAGGAAATGTGATCTATCTTTATGAAACAGAGGGAGTAATAGGTTTGAAAGGCCAACAAGTGAACATGTTTTGAAACTCAAATGGGTTAAAGAGGCTGAAAGTTCGTCGAGTAAACATAATTTGAACGAATGATAATAAAGTCAGGTGACTTGACTGATGAGGTCCATATTGTACAAACATGATTCTAGTACCATTATAAATTTGAGACTAATTGAATCCAAAAGAACATTTTATAAAAACAAATTACCACTTTATTTTAAATCCAAGAAACTATTCATATTTAGACCATATGAGCCAATTTTATTCTTAAAACTAGCTTTTGACACCACTAACTTTGTGCTAATAAATTTGTGCTCCCATATGAATAAACAAACAATAAAACAAAAATCTGCTTATAAAAAGAAGGACCAAATGTATAGACACTATTTTCACGCGAGATCAATTGTAATGCATAATATTGGCAAGTATTCCTCTTTCATCAGTTTCGTAGTCTTAAACGTGTGACAATAGTAATAAAAATTTTCCATATTTATTTTAATACTGTTCCCTAAAAAATTGAGAAATGGTCCAGGGAACAATGTTGCTCTTGAGTCAAAACAAACTCTTCTGACCGAAACAGCTCAACAACCAATAAAAACCCAAACCAGAGTCATCTAATCAAACCGGTTAGGCCAACAAAATCAAGCCATTTCCCCCTTTTTTCGAACTTCAAACAGGAACTGCGAGAGGACAGGCTCACCCTATCACGATTTAAGTCGGGCCAGTGACCGGTGTACAAGGTGGACTGTCTATGGAAGTCTAGTTCATCTCGCACAAGTCTCGGATATACAAATATTCTACCCAAATAATCATTTATTAAAACATTTATTGAATATAATGTGATATATAAGAAAATAGTATAGATATAATACTATCAAAATAAATAAATATAAAACCGTTATAGTAAGATCGATATCCAAAACACAAAAATATAGCTCAGTATCCTCACAACAACCCGGTATGGAACTCTAGTAACAAAATACAAAAAATAGAGCCCGAACAAGGGCACTCGCTGAATAGCAAGAAATGCCTCACCGGTGACAGGATGTCGAACAGTTGCTGAGCGTCAAAATATATTTGTAGGACAAGAAAAGAAGATAGACATGAATAAAATGGGGGTCAGGACCCATTGAAGAAATAACACTTCAGATTGCCTTATGCGTGCATCACAAAGACCGTTTGAAAACCATTCGAAAACCATTCAAAATATACCGCACACATATATACTAATATAATATGTATACACACTACATATGTAATAGCTTTCAGAAAACGGCTTACCAAAACGCTCGCATCCAGAGCAAACAACATGCATTCATGTATATATAATTCCTATATATATATATATAACAGAGTCAGAGTATGGGACCAGAGCAGACAGAAAAAAATATTATTGTGGACTCCGCCACAAGACAAAACAGAGCATGCATTTGGCCAGATACATGGTCACCCCTTTGCCCCGGTAACTAAGGCATTGAAAGAGCATTAATATATCAAAGGTTACGTACTCTGTAACTAGGTGTCCCATCTCAGAGTATATATATTATTACGAATAATATAACAGACATTCATGCATAATATATTTTCATATTTTTAGAAAACATATATGTATATATATATATATATTAGCAGCGTAAAAACGTTGGTTATTACAAATCACATAAGTTCGGTTAATAATTAGCCAAGTAATTATTAGTCAGATTTCATGCTATATCCTGACACAACAAAAACTATATAAGTAGGAAGACATGGTCTATGTGTCTGAAGCTATCATTTCACTCACTTAGTGTCCAAAGCTGACAATCCAGTCAAGCCCCACTCAGTGGCTGATCGTGCTTGCAGGAACAGGAAGCTGGAACAGATACATACATAACAGATATTAGAAAATGATGTTGGTACTGTGGCGGTACCGAATGTATGATATGCATATGCAGATGTTGA
Organism: Flueggea neowawraea; assembly: GCA_948243855.1. Lineage (NCBI taxonomy): Eukaryota > Viridiplantae > Streptophyta > Magnoliopsida > Malpighiales > Phyllanthaceae > Flueggea > Flueggea neowawraea. The sequence goes on from CAODLS012163808.1 coordinate 15,552, forward strand.
TAATCGAGGTCACTGAAAGCCTATCTCAAAAGAGAATCTATCGCTCTTGACCCAAAATCTAGAATCTATGCAAAATTATTGTTAGGTCCTCAACCCACATAAAATTATGCTTTAGTCCTCATACTTCTCAAAATTCCTCAATCAGACCTCAAAGATTTCTACTAATCCTCTAAGTAGTCAAAATATTCAAATAAGCCCTCTATCTCTTAGAAATAGCCAAAAAGCAAAAATTACCATTTTGGTCCCCAGAACCATGGATAACTCGAGTTAGCCAAAGTGCAACTCGATTTATTCATGCCCTGACTAACTCGAGTTGGAAAAAGTGCTAACTCGAGTTAGCACAAACCCAAAAATCTCCAAATTTGCCAAACTCTAATTTTACCGATAAAAATTGATACTAATCACCCACATTTCTCCTAAATCACCTCTAAAACATCATTCTACGCACCAATATAACAATGCAACTCGAAATCACTTCAAAATCACTCCAACCCGAAATGGTTCATACCCATTTATGAACACCTTTGATTCTTATAAATCCAGACTTAATCTAGGTGTTTTTAGACTCCTTAAGGCACGATCTAACAACCCTCAACTACCATTCCATTAGAAATACTCTGAAATCAACCTATGAACAATTGTTCAAAACCCTAATGTGTGCAATCTTGCTCAAATGAAGAAAGGAAAGATGAATGGGTGAAATCTTACCTCAATAATCATCTAGGAAGGATTGAGAACGACTAGAGATGATCTCAGGGCGAAATGGAAGTGATTTGAGTGAGAAGAAGAGTGTAAGGCCGAAAGAGTCGG
>CAODLS012164118.1:0-12198 GCA_948243855.1 Flueggea neowawraea
AAAATTTTGGTGGAAATAGAAATTTTGAAAGTTTTGAAGTTGAAAATATTGGAACTCAAGAGAGTCAAACTCAACCAATTCCCACCGAAGGAGATAAGGGGGGAGCGGGAGAAAGAGTTTCCAGTTTCGATATTTTTAAAATTTATTTTAAGAAAATTTTTAATTTAATTTATCAATTTAAGTTTTTAGTTTTTTTTTACTTGTATTTTAATTTATCACGTATTGTTAATTATTGTATAGTTATATTGTATAATTAAATTCGGTATTGTAACCACAGTATTCATTCGCCACAAGTGAGGACATCTAATAAAATTTAATGAGTTTATTTTTTTCTAATTTTTTTTAAAATTATGTGATGTAATTACTAGTATAATAGTTAATTTGTTTGAAAATTATTAACAAAAATCTTTAAAATACAATGTATTATTGGTAATGTAGCTAATTATTAATAATAACACTATTTACAAACCGAAAAAAAAAATTGAAGGGATAAAATAACGGATTAAAAACAAAATTTCAGAAAAAAGAGACAACCGAACCGAAACCGAACCGGCGGTTGAACCGATCAAAACTGAAACCAAAATCGAACCAAAACCAGACCAAACCGTGGAGACCACGGTTTGGTTCCGGTTCTCACATTTCACAAACCGGAACTGCCGGTTCCGAAACCGATAACACCCCTACCGGTAGCTATAACTCTATCTATTCAAATACTTGATATTTATCTTTTGTGTTTGTGATCAACTGAAAGGATAGAACTGAGAAGTACCTTAGTTAGGCTTTATTATTATTGATTTTTGTTAAGTGCATTTCAATTCTGTTTACTTTGATATACTGTTTCTGTCTGTTTTGATACTTAATCTTCATTTTCTGTATTTCTTGTTTATTCTTTATTTTTCTTTTCTTGTTTTCGACAAATAAATAAGTTTTACCAATATATGTGGATTCGACCCTGCTCATTGCTATTTATAGAATATTTATTTTTGAGGAGATAAATTAATTTGTTGGATTCGACACTCATCAAATTTGGAGCCGTTGTCGGGGATTGGTATCTAAGTTTATTATTTGTTCTTTTTGCTTTAATCTTCCCTACCTAACAAAAAAAAGGATTCACTCATGGATGATAATTTATATCTATCGGAGGCATGTATATCTTAATTTGACATTGTGCTTTCAAAACTAACATCTGTTGTGGAGCAAATGGCTTTCAAGAATCAAGTGCAACCTTGTAGAATTCGTGTCTCTCCTAACTATCCAATCAGAGTATACCCGATGCGTCAACATGACTCATATGTTAATATGGGTAATCCTGATTTGGGCACTCAAAACATGGGATGGAGAAATTATCATGATATCAATTATGGTGTAAGGTCACAATACTTTCATCAATTTTAGCCTGAATTGCAAACTATTCCAGAACCTGAAGATGACATCCAATCATTGAAAGAGATGATGAAAATAATGGTTGCAAAAACTCAAAATATGGCTAGCCAAATGAGTCAGTTGGCCCCTTTGCTGAACAAGTTGGGAATCAATATGAATTGCCTCTAGGAACTGTTGTTGATCCAATTCAAAACGTTAGTGGAATCACATTGTCGAATGAAGAGGAACAAAAAGTTCCTGACAATGCAACTGTATTACAGCATGACCATGCAGTAAGCATGAAAATGACAACAGAGTTTCCCAATCTATTTTTTAGGTTTGATGACGTTCCTTTCCAAAAAGGCTTACAGGGTTTAGTAGGAGGGATGCACATCAGATAATGGAAGACTTCTTGATTCTTTTGGAAACTGATTTTGAGAAAATTATTGAGCTTGAACAAAATGTTGTTGAAGTTATAGGTACTAAAGCAGAGCCACATGTATTGGATCTCAAACCAACTCCAAATTGTATGGGCAAATCAGTTGATCGCCTAAAGGATGAGAATGAGAAAGACATGCTGGAAACATTTAGAAAAATTGAGGTAAGCATTCCTTTACTTGATTCAATCAAGAATAAGCCTAAATCTATTGAATTTCTCAAAGCGTTTTGCAACAAGAAAAAGAAAGTACCAAGGGAGGACGTAGTGGATGTTCTTGAAAATGCTTCAGTGATGATTTACAAGAGATTACCACTAAAGAAGAAAGATCCAGGTATGTTCACTATCCCTTGCACCATTGAAAATACAGAAATTAAAGGTGCCATGTTAGATTTAGGTTCTGCTATAAATGTTATGCTTCTTGCAATTTATGAACAGTTGAATTTGGGACCCATGAAAGACACAACAACTGTAGTACAGTTAGTTGATTATTCTAGTACTTACCTAAAGGGAATGGTTGAGAATGTTTTGGTGTTGGTTGATACTTTAACACTTTCCACTGATTTTTATGTTATGGACATAGATGGTGAGCCTCGTTAACCATGTTGGGAAACCATTCCTTAAAACTGCAGGTGCGAAAATTGATGTCCTGAATGGTGAAATTACCTTCGAGGTTGAGAAAGAGGTAGTGCACTTCAATATTGAGTCAGGATGAAGATGAAAGTGTGTCCAGCTAATATGCGTTAAAGAAGCGCTTCTTGGGAGGCAACCCAATGTTTTTATTATTTCTGTTTTCATTATTTTTGTTTTTCATTTGTTTACTTTAATTATTTTGTCGTTTGATTGCTCTAGCAGAAAATTTGAATTCTTTTGACATTTTGTGCCTTCATGCTTTGGTTTATATTTTTCGAGGATTTAATGGCACTTGTATTAGAGAGTGGCTTTGTTTTGAGATACATGTGATGCAATTAGATGGTAAAATCGAATCTTAATTGGAGAACAAGTGTGGGGAAGCTCTAGGAATAAAGACGCGCGTCAGGTGTTGATACCCGAGCGAAGAGGCCTTCAGCTTCAAACGACGCCGTTTCATATTAAAAACCATCACCACCGCCACAACAGAGAAGCTTTTTTTTATCAACTCTCTCACTTTTTAATTTTTGTTGTCTTTAATTTTATACATTGAGGACAATATAGATTTTAAGTGTGGGGAGGGATTTGTGTTTTATGTTTGTTTGTGTGATTTTAATTTTTATATGATTTTTCGTGATTTTTTTGCATTTTTGTGACTTATTTTGTTTGTTTCTCACGTAGTTGCATTTGTTGCATGGCATATTTTGTCTTCTCTGCATGTATTTTCAGTACTGCATTTCATGTCTGCATGACCATGCTGTAATTGTGTTGCATATGTTGTTACATTTTGTGTACTCATGTTTAATTCCTGTTTACATTTTGTGTGTTGCATATATGATTTCCCTACTGGCTTTTGCAATGTTTTGATGCAAGTTTGTCCTTAAATATTGAATAATTTGAAATTTTAGGAGTTTTAAGATTCAATTGTCTTTATATACCCATTTGTGTGAAAACTTGGATTTCTATATATCTTAACTTCAGGATTAAACAACCCCTAGTAATAGAGTCAAAAGGGATTCATAGTTGGATTCACACGCGAGTCCATGTGAGCATTTGAGACATAAACACTTTAATTTCTTGTTGTGTGATTTACCATTCATAGTAGGCCCCTGCTGAGATTTGTCATAAAGTACATTTCGAAGACCACCCATTCAGTTGAAACACTGAATGGTGTGGTCTATAGGCTCCCGTCTCTATGCTTTTGCATAAGCAAATTAGTCTAAGTGTCCTTCTCGAACCAAAGTCTCAATTTGATTTTTCAGCTCTTGACATTTGTTTGTGGAATATCCATTAATTGCATGAAATCGATGATAAGCTCCCATATTCCTACATACTGGCTTATCTGTCCTTCGGGGGAACTCGAGAAGTCCCAACCTCTTGATAGCAACAAAGATGTTGGATCTGAATTTCGTCAATGGAGTGCAATGGGTGGACATAAGCTTCGGTGACTCCTTCGACTCCTCCACCTTTCATTTTTTTCTTGTCTAGTGCTAGCTCATCATCATTGTTCTTACACTTTTTATCCTTCTCGTTTTTGGTCCCTACTATTTTCATGACATTGGCTTGCAGAATGTACTTTTTAGCACGAACAAAGAGGTCGACTAAGGTCTTCGGTTGATCCAGAGACAACGACTCGTGCAACTGCATTGATTGTATCCCTTGTAGCATTGCCACCACTACTCCAGGTTGTAGATCTTGAACCTCGATAATAGCATTATTGAATCTATACACATACTGTCGAAAAGTCTATTTCTCACCCTGTCTAATGCTTAGCAAGTATGTGGCATCTTTTTTTCTCTTGCTATTGATGATGAAGGCATTGATGAACTCCTTCCTAAGCTGTTCAAAGTAGGGCTGTAAGGTTTAGCTGCTAAACTGTAAAAATCGCCCAATCTATTCGCAATCGAACCACAATTTGCGGTTGTTCACTAATTTTAGATGGTTGTGAATGATGATTTCTTTGATATTTGATGTTTGGTTGTGGTTAGTTCTTCTTTCTAACAGCCAAAATCAAACCGCAACCACACAACTCTATGTGTGTGTGCATTTGTATATAATGAAAATATTATATATGTATATATATATACACACACACATATAACGGTTGCTAGATTTTGTATATTTTGGGTGGGTAAAGGCTTGATAAGTTGATTTTTATTTTTGTAAATTATATATTTTGGGAACTAACAGGACATATTCATGAATTAGTTAGATTAGCTAGGGGCTAATTGATGAATAGATGTCGTAAATTGTATGTATTTTGGGGCATATTACAAATGTAACTGAGGCAGTCATGATTATATTTTGGTCGTCTTGAATGTTAAAACAAGAATTATAATGAAACAATATTTAAAGTTATTTTTCTCTTTGTTTTTTTATAATAAGTTTAAACTTTAAATTCATATGTTGACTACTTGTTATATATTAACTGCAAGAATTAATCGCATCTAATCTCATCCGCATAATTTGGTCTGGGCAGTTTCAACTGCATTTGTGGTTCAACTGCAAATGCAAATCTTTCCAACCAGAATTTGCAGCGCGGTTTGGTTGGAAGCCTAAAAATCTCCCAAACCGCACCGCATACAACCCTAGCTCAAAGTAAGAAAATGGTGCCCCCTTCAATCTGTTGAACCAAGAACTAGTATGGTCTTTTAACGTAGTCAGGAATGCGCCACATTATAGCGTTCTCCCATCCATGTAGAAGCATGATTGCTTCATAATTTTGGATATGCCCATACGAGTCCACCATTCCCGAGAAAGTTGGCAGTTGCAGCATCCTGAACTTCGGAGGGAGTGGTTTACATATGACTTCCATAGTGAACAGAGTTTTTTCCTGTTACTACTCCTCCTCTTCGGGCACTAGCTTCCTCTCGTCTTCTTCTTATGGTGTCCAATTTGATGGGAAGGTGTCCACGCCATGGTGAATGTTATAGATATTGTTGATGAACTTATTTTTGAACATCTTCAAGCAAGGCTTTTCGTTTAATTCTCACAGATGGTACTAATTGTTGTTGCCTTGATTCTAACAACAATAAAAGAACTAACATGAACGATCAAAAACTTTGAACAATGCCTCAAACCCTGCAAATACAAAACATGATGAGGTCGAGTTGCTCCTAGGGGAATTTTCGATGGTTAAGTCAGTAGTGATTTTGACAGAGTATTGGTGTGTATAGTAAGTAATGTGTACCTTGACAAGTTGTCCTTCATTCTTATTTATAGAAAATTTTTGACGCTTAAGTGAGTAGTGATTTTGACAGAGTATTGATGTGTATAGTAAGCAACATGTATCTTGACAAGTTGTCCTTCATTTCTATTTATAGGATGACAATTTAATGAATAAGCATTAACATTTCGTAATGCCCCCTTATTGATGGTGATTGTAATTAATTGGTTTTTACCCATATCCTCATCACTTTGTAATTCTGTTTTTTAATCAACTCAATCTCTCTTCATTTACAATCCTAATTTATGGGGTGATCTACAAAAAAATACAACAAAAAAGAGCCAAAATACACAAATACCACACTATTTAAAAGCATTTCAAAAATACAACACGAAAAAAAATAATATCACAAATACAGCAGTTTGACTGCGTGTTGACTACGCGTCAGAAGGTTAACCGCATACTGACCACATTCTTTTAACCAATGAAAACACGAGTACAAGTTGAGAACAATTCGAGTATAAACAGTAAAATGAGTACAAGTAGAGTACAAATAACAAAATGAGAATAAGTAGAGAACAAAGACTAACAAAAATTAGTACATGTTAAATTTTTTAAATGAGTACAACCCAAAAATAACACGTATATAAAACCGAGTACAACAATAAAATGAGAACAAGAACGAGAACAAATGAGTACAAGTTATTTAAGACTTGCTGATTACACCAATAAATGCCTTTGAAAAGCGAGTACAACCTAGAGAAAAATCGAGTACAAAAGGGAAAAAATGAGTACAACCCATAAATATTAGGAATTGGAAGCTTAATTTTTTTAAAATACTCGATAAAATTACGAGTACAAAACGAGTAAATTAACAAATAGATGCTTACATAATGAGTACAAATTATTTCTTCAAATTTTTTGTTAAACTAGAAAAGGAAACAATAGAGCAAAAAAGAGAAAAAAAGTGAGTACATAATAAGTACAACATGTATTAAAGTACTACTTACTGAAATTCGGCCTTTTTGTTGTGTAATTTCATTCTATTCAACTTTAATATTTTGTAAACTTTTCCAAATAATTAATAAGCTAAAAGTATCAATTTTGAGTACTATTTTATAATTTTGTAAATTAATAAGGATTAAAAGGTAAATTGTCAAAATTGGAGTTGTAGCTAGGGTTTTGAAACTCTAGTCACCGCCAATCTCCTGTAGCCGCTCTCACTCGCATCGCGCCTCTCTGTCCTGCTCTCACTCCCATTGTGCCTCTCTACCCAGCTCACTCTCTCTCTAGATTGTCGCATCACACTTTCTCCCCAAATCATCTAGGCGTCGCGTTCATTCAAGTTCATTAACGAGGAAGAGGACTGAGGACAAAAGGGAGGATCAAGGAGAAAACAGAGAGAAAGAGAAGTCCGAGATGCTAAGGAAAAAAAGAAAGGAGGAGAGAGAAGGAAGATAAGGAGACGGAGGAGGAAAGGGAGGCGAAGGAGGAGAGAAGACGGAGAAGAAGAGGGAGGCGTAGACAAACGGACAGAAGAGTTATAGAGGGAGAGGGAGTGAAGCGCAAAAAGGGATAGAGGAAAAGAGAGAAGAGAGGATAAGAGAGCAAAAAAGAGAGAAAGGGAAGAAATTAGGAAAAAAAAAGGATATAAATAGTGTAATGTTTGTGAAATGAAAAACAGTAATATCATATATCAGAAAACATAATTTCTCAAGCGGTTTTTTTGAAATCAAAATGCTCAAAAATGACATGGGTGTAATTTCCTATAATTTCTACTAACTCTGTTTTTTAAATAGCCAAAAGATTCAGTAAGGAAAGTTTATAAAATAGATAAATTTTATTAATAAAAAAATTCAAACTACTCCATCACAACTTCTCTTTATTATGATTTTGTTTTTTTAAGAAAAAAAGAGTTATGACTCTGTTTTTTATAAAATAGAGAAAGTGACAATTTCTTTAAAATTTTAATATATCAAATATATAATATTCTTTTAAATACATACGGAATTTCAATACCACTAACAACAGACTCAATTCGGCAATCTGTAAAAAAAAAAACCTCAATTCGGCAAGGCCACAAGCAAGGCTAGTTACATGTACCTCCGCATCATAAAAGCAGCAATACCTCTCTTTTTTTTAATAATAAAAGGAAATTGCTTCTAAATTACACAGTCTCCGGAATTCTCGTTTCATTCTTGCCATGATTATCTTTTCCACTCAATTCATCACTGCCCCCATACTTGGCATCATAGATGAAGTGCATGTAGAAACAAAAAGAACTGCTAATAATCGCAACACTGTACATCACAACAGAAGCTGCAAAACCCATAAATGTCGAGAACTGGTAGGCAAATCCAAACAATATGGTTGAATACAGTGCCCAGGTTATAGATTTCAACCAATGTTTTCTGGGTGAGTCGACATGGTCAGGTATTTTTTTGTACTCGGTAGAGCAATAGTCTAACACAAAATAACCCATGTAAATGAAAATCATAAAGAACACCATGGGAATGTCGTGGTTAGAGTAAGCACGGAACAGTGTGAATAAACAGTTGAATGTTAGGAAGAAAAAAGTGACCGAGTTTGTGGCACTGTCTTGGTCGATATTGCTGCAGCTACTTGAAGTTGGGGGTTTCCTTGGTTGATTAGACAACATTTTGGGGGGAAGGAATTTGAGAATTGTTGAATATATGTGCTGAGATAAAAAGATTTGGATTGAATGAAAGTGAAGTAGTTTTTGATCTTTTATAGACGGTTGTGCTCATACTACAAAGAAGATTCTTGGAAAGAGCTGAAGCATTCAAGTCAATGCAATGTTCCGGGGTAACTTCATTTCTTTATCTTTTTCTTTTTCTCTTTTGATTGGTTCCAGGTGAACTTCATGGCTCTTACGAAGGAAGTGGTTTAGGTTGGATGGGACCCACTCAATTTCCACCTTTTTCTACAAGGACTTGCGATGGTTTTCCTACCACCCGCCGACCCATTATTTTTGTGGTTTTTACTATTTGACACAGTAGCTGCGAAATTTAATAGGAAAAGATTTGGAATTTCTACAGCAAATATCAGAAAAAAAATGAAAAAAAAATATAAAAATAAGATGTTAACCTTTGTTCTAAAAAAAGTGTTGGATTATGTGGGTTTTGGTCCACTCCTGATAGTTCAACCATAGGTTGATTTGGTCCAACCAAGAGCGAACCAATAACACTTGTATTCCATGTATTTGCATCAGGTGCGGAGCCAGGTCCGGCGAACCACGGGGGATACCTCCGCCGACCCCACCTGGCGGACGAGTCGTCCCCTACCTGAATATTGCCTTTCGCTAGAAACAAAGAGAGCTTGGGGACAGAGAGAGCGTCGAAGGTGATAGAGAGCGGCGACAAAGACTAAGAGCGACGAGGCAGAAAAAGCATCAACAATGATAGACTCAATGAGAGAAAAAGATCGTCGGGACTGAGAGAGTGTCAGTGGTGATTGAGGGAGGGAAGCGAGAGAGAAAGAGCGTTTGTGATTGAGAGAGGGAAGAGCGGCGGCGATAGTTTCTAATGAGAGGGAGCGATTTAGGTTCTTTCAGATTAGGAAATTGGGAAATGGGAATGGGTTGTGTGAACATGAGCCCGATTAGCGACTTACTGTCTTGTTTCATTGTTATTGAGTCAAAAAAACTCATTAACTGTCAATTTTTATAAAAAAATAATAAACAAAATATTTTTTTATAGATATTATGCATAATATTAATTATTTTTTTAATGATAATTAGTGTAGGTATAATTTCAATATCAAATTTTCAAAATATAATTAAATTATAAAACTAGTTAAATTAATTAAGTGGTTTAATGTTAAAAACTTATAAAGTTAGAAATTCGATTGGAGACTTGGAGTATATTTGTGTAAACGTTAATGATTTTTAAAACTATTTGTTTTAGGTAGTTTATTTTAAATAACTAAGTAGATAAAATTAATTGAACTAATGTTCCAAATTGCAAGTTGTTAAAGTTATTTAAAGTTTTGAACTAAAATGTTAGGTAGTTTACTTGCACTAATTAAATACCGATAGGTTTCTAAATTGTTATATTTTGATCATAAAATGGAGAAATATGGGTAGGTTTCTAATTTTTTTAAAGGAAAAAACGACGTTGTTTTGTGTTAGTTTTTTTTTATAAAAAAAAGTAAAAATGAAAACCCCTAATGAACGAACGACATGGGTTTGAAAAAAATAAAACTTCTTCTAACATCAAAGTGAGATTGAGAGAGAAGAAGAAAAGAAATCTCGTCCAGCCTCTGTAACTGCTCCCTTGCCACCCCCTTCCGTCCGCCGACAATCATTCCTTCGTCGCCCCTTCCTCCACCAAATCCTGGCTCCGCTAATAATTTGCATGGAAGACAAGTGTGCAAGACTTGGAGAAAGTATGTGTATGCATGCTTGGTATTAAATAAAGAAAGAGAAGATGACCAAAGTATAATACTCTCTTCAACACACAACAAAAACTCTCTACAAAAAAATGGCTATCCTTAAGAGGTCTCTTTAAGGTGGTTCTTGTATAAGGAGGCACTTGGGTGGTGGAAGCTAAAGTTCGGGTCCATCTAGTGCTCAGATTTCTGAATCAGTAAACAACAACTTCGACGCGACTCTTGAAGAGGCATTCCGCCACAAGTTTGATTATTTTCCCTCCATTTTAACCACTTCTTACAGTGGTATTAGAGCCCATTCGTTGTTGTTCTCGATTTCGTGATGTTGCATGTTATGTTGTTGGTGAGATTTTCATGTTTTATGGGTCCAAAGTGCTACACACACAATTGCATGAAACTAAATGCATTAAAGTATGTTTATATGGTATATAGATACCATTTAATCTGCTGCATGTGTGTTTGATTTGATTAAAATTGAATTTGAGCTCTATGAGATGTTATCAAACAAGGTTGCATGTAAGGACATGATTTTTGTTTCATTTCGTGCTCATTTTTTTGTGAGTATGTTCTGTTTTTTATTAGTTATTTTTGCATTGGTATGGTTGGTAGCCTGCACTAGTATGATTTTTTGGTGCACGGCGTCTATGATGCCAACAGCTATGTGCTGTTGGAAGCAGCTGCACATACCCACGCACGCGACAGCGCTTGGGGTGAGTGCAATAGCTCTAAGTGGCCGGAAAATTTTAATTTCTCACAATTTCACTTCATTTTAAATTTCTGATTTTATGGGTATTTTTCCAGATGGAACTCGGTTAGAGTGTGGCGACATGTCATTGCGGGTAATCACATAATCCAAGAGTTTATCTTTGTTGATCCTTTGTCCTTTACAAATGAGCTCGACAAGTTCGAAGCACTGCGAGAAACACTTTTGCCACTGGATGCATTGTTGCTCGAGGAGGTTTATGGTTTGGAGATCTCACCAAAAACCTATGAGTGGCCAATTAAGGCCTTCCTAAGATAAACATGGACAGCAGCATGTTACTTTATAGGATAGGATTGGCCACCACTTGAGCATGCGAGGGATATTCTCGACAAGGTTGTTTGATAGCTTCATTGACATGAAGCGTGTGGAACTCTCGCTTCCATGTTGAGTTCATTTTTATGACTACGTTCGTCGTATCTCTTCCTTTGATGTATGTTTTATTGTTTCTTTGTGAAACTCAATGTTATCTGAAGTTATTTTAAGTTTATGTTATGCCACTTGGACATGTTTTGATTACATGCAACTGTTTTGATTAAATTAATGGCGTGTTTGAATTTGCAATTTAATTGTTCTCATTTTCTGCTTAGTGCATGATTTGTAGTATGTGATGAATAAACTTCGCTACTATATTGATCACCTTATCTACTTAGTGTATGATTTGTATAACGTAGTATGGAATATGGATTGACTAGATGCTTTTTATTCTAGTAGGAGTTGTAAAAGTATAAAGAGGATTACCTAGACTTTAGAATTTTGCACAATGAAACTGAGATCCTAATAATGATATACATAAACTATGAGTATGGCGTACGGCGGCGCAGGCACCGCAATGACTGGTGCGGCGGCGGTTTCCACGATAAAGCAAGTGAAGCTAGAAAGAGAGAGCGAACTGAGAATCGAAGTAGGGAATGACGCGCCGCTTCGTCTCAGAGTCTTAAACGGCACCGCGGAGATCTTCGCCACAGAACTCCCTCCCGAAATCTGGCTCTCCTTCCCTCCTCACCACAAATTCGCTGTAAGTGATTCTGTTTCCAACTCCTCTTTATTTTCGTCTCTTTCTATATTGGTTAATTGTTGAGGTTTTAACAATTTTTTAGTGAATAATAGGTTTTTACGTGGTACGGAGCTACAATCGAGATGGATGGAATTACGGAGACGGACTATACGGCCGACGAGGTGAAAATGCTTGTTTTTTTTTATATGCATATATAAAGAAAGAATGAGGAATTTCTCTCGTTTCTGTTTTAATTGTTTTTTTTTAAATAACAGACTCCGATGGTTAGTTATGTAAATGTGCATGCGGTGCTTGATGGACGAAGAAACCAGGCCAAGGCTTCGTCTTCTAATGGCTCTGTCTGGTATATAATAATGTTTGTCTAATGTGCTGTTAGTTATTTCATTTTAAGTTGTAATGTTAAGAAAAAGAAAAAG
>CAODLS012164629.1:0-13162 GCA_948243855.1 Flueggea neowawraea
ACGAGTGGGGCCTGACGGGTGTTTGCACTTGGAGTTCCAAGTGAGTGAATAACAGATTTAGACACATAGGTTGTGTCTCGAACTGTATATGTTTTCTATTGTGTATAACACATATTTTGAACTTGACTAATCTAAGGATTGACTTATGATAAACTGATTATATGTTAATAATCAGGATTCTGTTTTGAACTGATATATATGTATTATATATCTCCTCTCTGATTTTGATGCTTCTACGCATATTTTTCTTTCATGTTATAATATTAGTATGATTTCTGTTTTCTGATATAGGACTCCTACATTACGGGGATAAACGCGACCTTGGTATACCAACGCTTTAATAAGCCCAGCTACCAGGGTTGCTGGTATCTATGTGTTCTAATCCAACACACCCACATATTCTGTTATTAGTGCTAGATGCACACATTCTGCTTTGATCCCATATGTTTGTATATATATTTTGACTCTGAAAATGAAAATCATTTTATACGTCTCTGTGTATGTGATTGCTTTGTTTGCGAACTTATGCGAAATGAATTTGAAAGGTTTGATATATATATACTTGATTATACTTGCTTATGGTAGTTTTGAACTGTTTTTGAAACAGTCTTTGTGATGCACATATGAGGTGATCTGGAGTGTTATTCATTATTGGGCTCTAACCCCCTTTGTTTCTCTGTTTGTCTGATCCCTATTGAACAGATTCACAGATTTTGGCTTCAGCAACAGTTCCGCATCCCTGTCACTAGTGAGACGTCCTTTGGTTAGTGATGGCCTTTTTGTCCGGGCTCGTCTGTTGTTTTTGTTAAAGCTCCGCATCGAGATGTAGTTGGGTTATCGGGTTGCCATTTTGGCTTTTGAATTATGTTCCGCTAATTTCCGCATTTATAACTTTTGATTTCTTACTATGTTTCCGATTATTAAACGTTTTAACAAATGTTTTATTAATTGGATCGTTTGGGTAATATGTTATGATCTCTGAGCCTTGTGTGAGATGGGTCGGGCTCTCACAGACGATTCACCTCGTACGCCGGTCGCGAGCTCGCAATTTGTCATGACAAAGGTCATGCATGTTCACGAGCTTGTTCATGAACGCATAAACGAGCCTGTTCAGGAGCTTTTCTAACCGAGCTTCGGCATGTTCAAGCTCGGCTCGTTTATTAAACGAGCTTCCTTTTTTGTTTGCAAACAAGCTCATTTATTAACGAGTCGAGCTCGAACGAGTTTTTCTCGAGCCGAGCTCCGAGCCGCTCGAGAGTAGCTTGATTCGTTTACACCCCTAATGTAGACTGAGTGGCTATATAATGTCACAATTTAATCATTTATATGATTTCCTTTGAATTCATTAGCCGAATTTGCATTTTGTAAGTGTAGAATGGGCTATCGAATAATTCTACTAATTAAATCAATCAATTTTTCACTTCCTATTCAATTTGCATGCAGCATCATTTTTACCATTTGTATCCTTTTAGAGAAGAACAAAACGTAATGATTGGAAAACTATTTTTTTGCTTGATTAATTAGAAGTCAAAAAGATGGTCAGAATCTTGACATAAACAAATTTGAAACTGTAATTTATATTTGTTTTTTCTCAAGGACTCCTGTTGTTGAAGACAGAGTTTAACTTCTAGGTATGTAGAACCAGAATTTTCTAATAGCAGGTGTTGAGTTTAATTATCATACTCTAGTCAAAACAAACAATAAGCGGTGACAAGTTTGACGAGTGGTATGTGGGAGATAAAAAATAAACCACCCACAAACCAACCTAACCCAAAACTCCTTTCTCTATTCAAAACAATCCAAACAGAATAATATGTGTAGAAATTAATTTAAGTCAACTAATTAACTGGAGAAAGAAAATAGGACTGATGAGACTACAATCAACTAATTAACTAAATAATTTAAAATATATATAATTTGTAGAAATCTCAAATTTCAATGAAACTCCCATAATAGTAGATCGAAATTAAGTAATATAACTGATAAAATAATGTTGAACCTCGGAGTTAAATGCTTTTGATTCCTTCTTGTAAAAATAAACTGAACGAAACAAGCTTTAATCATAGACAATTTTACTGCAATTTCAAGTAACTTTATACAAAATTGCTTTTTGGCAATTCATCAGACGACTTGAAGGCATAAAATTGTCACTACATTCTTAAATTCAATATTTGACAACTCCCATCAATAATTCAATGAAGATCAAACAGCCCAAAGAACAACTAGTCATCATGGGAGTTTCATCAAACACATCACTCCATCTACTCAACTCACTTTCTCCACTCCCATAAAAGTATTCAAAAATGAAGAAAAATGACATAAACATGATTATTTTTTAAACTTCCCTGTGGTTTCATTTAGAAAAAAGAACAGGATAGGGGCGGAGCCATCGCCAAAGAGGCGCTCTACAGGGTCTCTCCAACAGCAAGCAGGGACTTGAGTCCCTACTTGTCCTCTTGTGGCTCCGCCACTGCGTACGTACAATTTTATACAAGGCACCTTGGGGCACTTGGTAGGTTGATTACTAATAGTTTATAAATGGTTTATGACAACTTTAATCGCATAATTTAGTATCGACATATTAGGTAAAAGGCTCATAATACCATATACCGCCTCAAATCACTAAGTCAAGGTGGATCTCTTACCATCTGAAAATTGAGTTTAACGGGCCATTAATTTATGAATGACTCATGATAACTTCATTTAATGAAGAATACCTGAGATGAAATTGAGGACTTTTATAGATAATCACTCACTATTCATGAATGCCTTATATGTGAACAATAATAGAGCGATCAAATCACACCATTATACAAGACAAGATTGCAGACTTAGAAAAGTAATAATTTTTCATAGGAAAGAAAGCCAACGTAAGACAGAAAATAAAAGTGAAAGCTAGGGCGAAAAGAAATTGATGATCTAGGAGTTGATAACTGATTGACTATGTAAGTACGCTTATCTTATTTTTTTCATTAAATTTTCTTTTTTTTTGATAGAGCTTAAAAAATATAGCAAAAATATATTGTGGATAATATATAAGAGAAATAGATTAAAATTTGTATAACAATAATAATCATGACAACAACATTATTATTATTATTATTATTATTATTATTATTATTTGATGAGGCCTGGAAATTCGAGGCTATTAATTATAATTAATTTCTAGTTAAAACATCATTATTGTCATCAATGAAAACGTTACAAACGTTTCTTATCATTCATTGCTTGGCACTCTATAAATAGGTATGAGGCAACTAGTTGAGCGATGCTCTATTCTCTACTCCTACTGATACTCTAATGAATTTTCTACTGATTTGAGCGTCAGAGACTCCACTGGGGAGCATCCCGACCTCACCATTTCTTGTGTTTTCAGGTCACAAGGCGACGTTCACGATTTCCAAGTTCTTCAAGTTTTCAACATTATTGTTGTTCATTTTTCGAGGCAACAACAATTGGCGCCGTTTGTGGGAAAACTAAACGAAAAGCCTTGTTTGTTGAAACTCGAGAAGAAGTCCACCGAGAACCACCTATTCATTCATCATCGTACAAACACACTCAAACCAAGTCGGACATCCCGAGGAAGATGTGAGGAGAGTTGGTGCTGGAGCAAGACGCTCGAGAACTGTCGTCCCCACCGTTCCACTTAACGACTATGAAGCGCTCAGGAAACAGAACGAGGAGAACCATAAAACTTTGGGTGAGATGGCGACCTTACTTCAACAGTTTCTTCCTGAGGAGCAACTCCCACCCACGTTGCACACCTAAGGAGTCCTCGAAATACGTGATACTATGCAACAAAGTCACCGTCAACCTTCTCGTGTTCCTGAACAACCAAATCCTTCACCTCGTCAAGAGCACCTCAACATTCCTGTTCCAAAAGCTCGGGTCAAAGCTAGAAGGGAGAACTGTCCTAAGGTGGTGGAAATTACCTGCAAAGGAGAATTTAGGATTCCTTCAAGAAAGGATGGAGCGAAGCCCCAGTCCTAGATGAATGCTTGAGAAGCGGTGGACATGAGGATGATGATCAAGAAAGTGCTCAAGCAGAAAAATCTGGTTCCTGTGGAGGATAAGCAACAAAAATCCAAAGTCCAATTCACCAAGGAGGTCATGGGAAAACCAATTTCCACGAAGTTTAAGATGCCTCAACTGCCAACTTTCTCGGGAAATGAGGATCTACACGAGCACATTCAGAACTATGAGACCATTATGATGCTTCATGGATGGGAGGGCACCATCATGTGTCTCGCATTCCCGATCACGTTGAAGGATCATGCTCGTTAGTGGTTCAATGGACTGCAGGAGGCTTCGCTCTCCTGCTTCGACCAGTTGAGAAAGGAGTTCATCAATGTCTTCATCATAAACAACAAGCGAAAGAAGGATACCACATACCTATTGAGCATAAAACAGAGTGACAATGAGACTCTCCAACAGTAAATGGACAGATTCAGGAATGCCACCCTCGAGGTACATGATCTATAGCTTGGAGTGGCGGTAGCTGTAATGCTACTAGGGACACGATTAGTGCAGCTACAGGACATAATCAGTGCATCTACAGGATTCGTTGTCTCTAGACCAACCTAAGACCCTAGCCAATCTCTTCATTCGTGCAAACATGTATATACTGCAGTCTGAGATCATGAAGATCATGGAAACCAAGGACGACAAGGAGAAGAAACAAAAGGAAATAGAAACTTAAGAGCAGCTGAACGAGAAGAAGGAGAAGTCAAAAGACTTTAAAGTACTCTTTAGTCCTACTTTGAAAAGTACACACTGCTGAGCAAGTTGAGGTCAACAATCTTAGCAAAAATAGAAGGATCTGGACTCATCTCCTCGGGAGAAATGAGGAAGCTTACTGCTAGTACCATGATGCGAATGGGCACCTTGGTTCAGAAAGAGTACTTAGACCGATTTGTTTATAATGAAGCATTGCAAGGAGAGTCGAGCAATGAAACAAAGCAATGAAGGAGAAACTCTGACAATGACGTGATCAACACAGGACCAACTAGGCATGATGCTACTCGAAACTACAGGCTTTGCCTATTGAGTATACTCTTAGCGGTGGTAAAAATTGATCGTTTTAAGTTTCTATTAGTCTTTCTTTGTGTAACTTGTTGTTTTGAGCAAATAACATGTTTATGTTAATTTATTATGCAAAATGATCATCCTTTCTAGTAAGAGAATAGGAGAGCTTAGTGCTTAGACACACAAACAGGAAAGGACCTGCAGAAAAATAGGCTTATGTAATCAAAAGTAATCGAACGTGTTGTGAGTTTGGACATTAGCTCCTCACCATCAACGCAAAAAAAAAACCATCTTGAAACCGGTAAAATGCAGTGTGAGTAGAAAAGGCTTGCGAAAAATCGAGCTCTCACCATCCACGTGTGCGGTAAAGAATTAGAAGCTCCCAAAGTTTCATGAGTAGAAAGGCTTGTTAAAACTCAAGCCCTCACCAAGAGCATCCGGCAAAAAACTAAATCGTGAGTAGAAAAGCTTGTGAGACATCGGGCTCTCACGTAACAAATATATTAGTAGAAAAGCTTGCGGGAAATCTAGGTCTCACCAAGCGATAAAAAGATAGACTGCAATGTGGCAATGAAGCACAAAGCTTGCGGGAAACCAATCGCTCATTGTAGAACACACGCAGTGGAAAATTGAACATCGCACATGTGTGACAAGTGAAACCCCAAGTGGTGTTGTCATGCATGCTATAGTGTACTCGCTTAGACGTGTGGCAAGTGAAACATCACGTGTTATTATCATTAACGCACGTAATAACTTATTCGCTAAGGTTTATGGCAAGTGAAACCCCAAGTTGTATTGTCATGGGCACACACAAAATAGTTTTTCTACTTCATCCTCAACAAGCGAATCAACTCTTACTACCACTAAGACTCCACCAAAATCACTTGACCAAAAATTCATTTGGCCATGTGATTGGGGAGCAACGATGCATACAAGTGCAGAAAAGAAAAGAACATGAATAAGAGCAGTAAAAAATAATTGATTCTAGCTCGAACCTCATCACGAACTTCCCGAGAAAATGATGAACCTCTCGAGGAAATATTGAACCTCCCGAAGAGGTGAGCTTCCCGATGAAGAGGTGAACTTCTCGAGAAAATATTGAAACTCCTAAGGAGGTGAGCTTCTCGAGGAAGAGGTGAACTTCTCGAGGAAATATTGAAACTCCTGAGGAGGTGTGCTTCCCGAGAAAGAGGTGAACTTCTTGAGGAAATGTTGAGAAGGTGAGCTTCCCGAGAAAAAGGTGAACTTCTCGAGGAAATGTTGAACCTCCTGACAATGTGTGAACCGCCTGATGAGGTGAGATTCCCTAGGAAGAGGTGAACTTCTCGAGAAAATGTTGAGGAGGTGAGCTTCCTAAGGAAGAGGTAAACTTCTCAAGGAAATGTTGAGCCTCCCGAGGAAGTGAAATTCCTAAGGAAATATTGAACCTCCCGAGGAGGTGAACTTCCTGAAGATATGGTGAAGTTCACAAGATGGATGAGATGTTGAACCTTCCGAGGAGTTGAACTTCATTAAGGCGGAGATGAATTCCGCTGAGGAGGCGATGGACTACGCTAAGAAGGAGCTGAACTCCATTGAAGTTGAGATGGTGAGCTCGACAAGGAGAGTCGATGAACTCCGAGAGTTGGTGAGCTCGACGAGGCCAAGAGCTACGAGCCTCGAGCCACGAACCACAAGCCTCAAGCCATAAGCCACGAACTAGGAGCCATAAGTCAAACACTGCAAACCACCATGGTATCACAAGCCACCAACGTGTGTCGAACGCCCACATAGTGGTGGGGGTGAAGTCCTCCGAGCCGCAGCTCAAGGTAAAGCTCCTGAACACCCACTCAGTAGTGGTGGTGAAATCTTCTAAATTACATCTCCTGAAGACCCACGTAGTGGTAGGGATGACAACAACGAAAAATGTCCTGATCTGCAACAGCAACGGCAAGTGTGCATGTCCGAAATGGCAAGCGGCTTGGTCCGCAACAACAACGACAAATGGTTTGGTCCACAATAGCAACGACAAGTGGTCTGGTTCATAACAGCAACAGTGAGTCCTCCGGAACATTTAGAACGACGAGTCACCTCTTGAACATCTCGAACAATGTGTTGCCTCTAGAACATCACGAACGGCTTGTCGTCTGGAACCACAAGCCACGTGCGACGAACTGCGAGCCACGAACCGCGAGCCATGAACCATGAGCCACAGGCCACGAACCATGAACCACAAATCACGAACCATAGACCACGAATCACGAATGTCACAACCTCGAGCCATCACCGCCGACGTTGTTGTATTCCGTTCGAAGCTACCGTTGAAAAAGAAAAAAAAAACAACAAACAAACAAAAAACTTTCATTATTCACAACTTGGCTTTTGGACGCATTCAATATGACAACATGTATGCATGCATTATAGTAGTGCATAGAAGAAAAAAAGGAAGATCAAGAATAATAGTGATGTGGTGGTTTTTAATGTGTGACGTGCATGGTTATCTTTGATTTGGTGTCCCCAATGGTGAAATATCAAAAAGAAAAGAAAAGAATAGCAACTGATCACAACATCATCTAGCTCCATATATTCAAGTCTCGAAGGGAAGAAGAAAAAAAAAATCAAGGAAAAAGCAAAATAGCAAGCAATAAGAAGAAGAAGAAGAAGAAACAAAATAGCAAGTAAGGATAGAAAGAGGACCAACCAGTCAAAACCGCACGAATTCAGATGAGAAGGAGAAGAACGAGGCAACAGAAGCCCTAAGAGAGAAAAAAAAAAAAAGAAGAAAAAAAGCCTTAAAAGATTTGTGTGGTGGATCGGATCTCCCTAAAGTGGGAAAATATTTTTGATTTGGAAAGAGAGGAAATTACTTCAAAATAGCTCAATTGAGGGGGCATTCCTGTTTAAGAGGAAATTGAATACATTACATAAGAAAACAACCAAATTTGGAAGCAAGAAAGGTGGACGAAACCAGGGGAGGAAAAAACAAATTTGGAAAGTGAGATTCTGAAAGCAAGGAAAGCTCCTAAAATGGAAAAAAAAATCAAGCTCTTACATTTTTGGAAAATAGGCAATCACTCCCAATTTGAAGAAATAAACTTAGAAAGGTCTTCGCTTAAAATATTTGCTATAAAGCCTGACTCCGTTTGAAAGAGAGCATACTGAACTTTATACTCTTATTTTCGGGAACCCAAAATAAGAGTAGGAAACAATTGATGAGACTTGGAAATTAAGGCCATTAATTATATTTAATTTATAGTTGAAACATCATTATTGTCATCAATGAGAAACATTACGAACGTTTCTTATCATTCATTGCTTGGCACTCTATAAATTGGTATGAGGCAACTAGTTGAGGGATGTTCTATTCTCCACTCCTACTAATACTTTACAGAATTCTCTACTGATTTGAGGGTCGGAAACTCTTCCGAAAAGTATCCCGACCTCACCATTTCTTGTGTTTTCAAATCACAATGCGACGTTCACAATTTTCAAGTTCTTCTAGTTTTCAACATTATTGTTGTTCATTTTTCGATGCAACAACAATAATAAATACAAATCAAATTTCATCAGACATTAATCGAAGACACTCAAGTGACGCCACTAATCAGGAAACTACAGCCTAAATATAACAAAACGTCTTTTTGTGCTAGTATTAATATAAAATGATAAAACAATGATTAACCTTAAAAAAATAAAAGGAAGAAATGAACTCAAAATAAAAAAAAAAAAAAGACTTTCTTTCTGGATATAGATTCCCTGTTGATTTGTCAAAATAATCTTTAAGGAATATTGTGTTTAGGAGAATCCAAATTTATTATGTCTCTATGATCAAATTGAAATATTTGCCTCTTGATATTTTTATTATTAACTTGGACTGTTGAGCTAACTGTTTTTTATTCCCGTTGTTTTTCATTGTACACAACAGTGTTAATTTCAAATGAAACCATTATTCCTCAAGTCATTATTTTTATTCATAAACTTCCAGTTGCAGTTGGCCTTCTTAATTTTCCTTTCTTTTAAGTCTAGTCTTCTAGATAGAAGTACCGTACCGAAGTTTCTATTATTACACCATCCCTTGAGTATCATAAACTTATGTTTAATTAAGATTAATTAAATTTATAAATTTTATTTATTGACCAACAAACTGTTGGTTTAATAGTGATTGTATTGATCACTCTAAATAGAATTTATTTGTTAAAGAGTTTGAATATCAAAGAAAGTAATATTTAACCAACAAAACTATAGTGGAAGGAAAATAAAAGATCAAAAGAATTTCAAAGGCTTGGCCATGCAATAGCAGAATAACGCATGCAAGAGTGGTGTATTAGAAGCATCAAATGCAGAGGAATTCGACTCACAACGGCTCTATTCTCTATCACAATGGCCAAATCATTATGAGAAGATATAAACAGCCTCATATCTCATATCGATCGCTGGGGAAGTTAGACACATTGTGGCTATTTCGTCAAGCGCTTGCATACGCTAGGGTTTGGGCAAACCATACAAAAACAACTACTTATCGAGACATGTGGCATACTCAAGAGAGCTCTTCTAGCGTATAAACTCTCCTCTTTTCCGCTCCTCTCTTTTATACAATCAATTTATTGTTATCAAAATAACTTAGGCATTTAGGCATGTAGACCAATGTCTTTAAAGTATTTATTTACCCCACTAAAAACTGTAAATAAGATTTATGCAAATCACTTTTAAGATTACTCAAAGTCCAAGCACTGGCGGAGCCCGGAATTTGGGAGAGGTGGTGGTCTGATTTACTTAGCCAGATTTCTCGCTCAGCAATGTATACGACAAAAAATATATATTTAATAGAAAAATTATAATTTCAAATGCAAGATCTGAAACTTTGAATTTAGGCATCTAATAATTAATTGAACATGTAAATAAAGTCAAAACTTTCTCCAAATCTGGGCATCCCTGCAACTTTCACTGTTGCCACTGCATATCTGTGGTTATGATCATAAATTTTTCAACAATTCTCTTCAGAAAAAAAAAAAAGAAAGAAAGAAAAGTAAAGAATGAAAATGGTGAATGAACAAGAATAAGGCCTCACCCATGTTCATAGCGTTCAATAACAAGGCCTTTCAAGTAGGAAACGTTGGTAAGAGCATTTCTCCATTCCTACAACTTATTCATCTCATTCTTGTAACGAGCTTCGCGATTTGAAAATGCATCTGCATATTCTCGTTTTTGCTTCTCCACAACAGTCGTATCTACTTCATAAAATATAGTCCAAATCTTTTGACCCATCTTTGTCTCTGCACTTTAGAATGCGAACCAGCTCATCTAAACACCAACCTGATGAAGCAAACCCTTTTGAAAGAACAACTACAGCAAGACTGGATTCTTTGATTGCTGTCAAACACTCAGTCTCAACATTTTCAGCTGGCCTTATCTCATCATCGTCTCTGAAAGTGTCAATTCCTGCTCCAACCAACGCATCATAGAGGTCAGGAATGAATGTTTTTCTTGTATCAGCACCTCTGAAGCTCAAGAACACATCATATTTCTGTCCATTAACTGTGGTCTGATCAGCAGCAGCAGCTGCCATCGATGACCATAAAAGTTTTGATCTGATCAGATTACATTTTAAGGGTTCTCAGCTTTGATCAGAAGCATCAAAAGTTCCACATCTTTACTTTGACTAATATGGCATATTAAGAAAATTTCTCTCTGCTAGTAACATTTTTAAATATGAATCTGGGTTAGATTCTGCCGTGCTTTGTTTGACTTGTCTGTGGTTAATTTAAAAAATACATCGCATAATATTTTTTATTCATTGATGGGGCCTTCTTTGCCAACCATTTCCATTCTCGAAGACAAGACAGAGTTAACAACAATATTATTAAACAATGAGAAATATAAATGCAAGTTTGATTCCAATTTTTGATACTTGACGCACTTTATTTCGCTGCATCAATCAAGCGGCCAACTTTTGAAGCTACAAAAAGGCATTTCACTTTACTGATCGCCATAAAATTATCAAAGTTCATTCTTTCTAATTTTCATTTGAAAAATGTAACTTAGATCATTGTTTGACAACTGCACAAACAGGGATACAAAATAAATACTTCAAATCAGAAATGAGCTTGTGAATTGAAAACAACTTACATGCAGTCCCTCACCAGTAGGTCAGTTGGTGAGCAAGCAATGACTTGCAAACTTGGTTTTGAGTTCAATTTTCTGAGCAACGACTACTAAAAACAATGAACTTACATGCGGTGCCAGAACCCATGTTGTACATTACAGGATCACTAAATGCAACAGAGAAATTATGCGTGTTTTCATTTCCAAGTTTACGTTCTCGGACGAGAAAACTGTCGTTCACAGGATCTAATCTAAACGAGAAAATGAGAAAGACCAGCCGTGACTCCTCGCATGATTCAAGATCAAAGCTTCAAATTGCAGTTATGATTTATGAATTATTGGACTTGAAATTTTCTTTTTCAGAAAAGGAAGTTATATGATGTAAAAAAATTAAAAATATTACCAGCAAATTATATGAGAAAAAAGGGCTTCATTGTTTCGTTTATTTTTGTAAACTAGGCCATCCAGCGTAATTCCCACATTTTGGAATTGATTCTCAAAATTAAGTAACCATAATTTTAGTCATCCAAATGCATTGTCAATCCCCGTAGTCAGAACTTTATGCTGATTAGCATCATTAATCGTATTTTTCATGCTAAGTAGTCTTACTAATCATATTGTTGCCATCTTTCCTTTACATAGGTGGGTAGAAAACGACGCAGCAGCGACTAGATTAATTTACGAACGCCTTTCAGAGTTAATCAAGCAAAGAAGTCCGTGCATAACTCTCTCTCAACTACGTACATATATAGCTACTTCTTAAAGGAAACATTTTCCTCTCAACACATGATGTCAAGCCAAGCCTGGATTCGCTAAAGCGGAATTCGTTCACACCCGAGATGAGGATAAGAATATCACCAAGAAGGATGGAAAACTAACTCAATATTTGACATATAATCAATCAAGTCCAAACAGAGGTATTAATACAATTGACCTCTTACATGTTGGAACATCACATTATTTTCAAAATTCCAGCATTGGAATGTTCAAATTAACGACGACAAAATAGCCATTCAGACGGACCAAAAAAAAGTGGTTGCTATCAAATTTATAGTAACTACTCATGAATGCCGCGTTGCAGCAACAAACCTCTGGGTTTTTTCTCTAGTTATGAGCTGCCACCAATGCCATGTGCTCTATCAGATCCAGTACTCGGTTGCTGTGTCCAAAATGACGATAAAAGTTAGTATCATGTTTTATCACCCTATTACCACTCGCATAGTCTGTTTGCGCAAGTAACTAACAGAAGAGAGATTAACAGAGAGAGAAGGTATACCTGTATCCCCACTCGTTGTCATACCAGGAAACAAGCTTCATGAAGGAGGCGCTCAACCCAATCCCAGCCTTCGCATCAAATATGCTTGACCTGGAGCAATACAGCACCATAAAAACAATCAATATCAACAATTGATACATGTTCAAATTGCAAGTAATTATGGATGAGATGATGGGTTGCAGTACTTTAACAATAAAATCATAATTACAGGCATTACAAATATATTATAGTATTTTTTTATGAATACAATTCTCAATCACACTACTTCCACGAGTTATTATCCCATTCCCACATCAGGCAGAATGTGAGTCTAACAGAAGGACCTATTTGGTGGGAATATGATAGAATGTTTCACAAATTATGAATTACATTTTGAATGTTCATATTGCACAAATATAATAAACTCCTACCTATTTAGTATATTAATGTGTGATATGGCCAGCATGCTACATACAGACACATTCATAAAGTCAAAAGACAGGAAGATACCTTGAATCACTAACGAAATCATTAGAGACAACATCCTCGTCAGTATATCCAAGAATGCCTCTTAGTGGTCCCTCGGACGCATACCTTTATTTTCAAGACAATAATATGAGTTAGTCACAGCTAACTGACTGGACTTGCAATAAACTAGAAAATCTCAAACCAGCCAAGCCCTAGACCGAAGTGAGGGAAAAAAATGTTAACATTGAAAAATAACAAGCATACTTAATAGCAGCCTTCACATCTTCGTATGATGCGCTTTTCTCAAGTCGACAAGTTAAGTCCACAACGGAA